>WEIT01014833.1:136699-158292 GCA_013389985.1 Dryoscopus gambensis | reverse complement strand
GGACGGGGGGGGACCAGCGGTGGGGGGCTACAATGGGGGCCGGGGCATGAAGGAGCTGGCGGCGGAGGGGCCGCGGGCTGAGGGTTCAGCGCGGCTGAGGAGGAGGGATTAGGGGGAAGGGAGGAGGGACGGGGCGGCCGGACTGTGCGGATCCCCCCCGCCGGCAGCCGGTCAGCAGGAGAGGATCGCTGGGAGCAGTGGCGGGGCTGTCACTCCGTGTCCCGGAGGGCTCCGTGTGAGCTGCCCTCTTCACGGCCGGCGCTGCCATCCGCCGGGCCTGGAGAGGGACGGGACCTCCTTCACGGCTGTGAGCCTGCAGGTCACCTTTGCCTAAAGGGAGATTTATGCCAGCGCAGGCTGGTAAGTCGGTGGCATGTGTGTGTGTGTGTTTGCACCTAGTGACAATAGGCTTGGTCTGTGTACAGGAAATAGAACGACGAGGAAGTGACCAGTTCCTGTGGAAAGACATGAAGTATAGCAAATGAGAGGGCATTTTTTTCTGTGTTCTGACACTGTCTCGGGCCTAGCTGGCAGTGGATCACAGAGACGGGGTCCAGTTTCTTCCTATAATTCTGGGGGTTTTGTACTGTTGTGGATCACAGCCAAAATATCTCAAATAATTTACCTGTGCATCGTCTCTATAGACCTGACCACTGCAGCAATTTATTGTGATATTCTCACTGCATTTTAAATCCAGTGATATCCTCCAGAGTTGCTTCTTAGATTTTTTTGAAAAAAGTTACTTGTTTTGAAATAAGTCCCTTATTGAAAAAGGAGTTAAGTCTTAGTTTTTGACCTTGGTGTGTGCTGAATGTGGAGAAGGGATTGAATATGCAATGAATATCCCTATTCTGAATGGTCCCATTACTTTTCAATACTTGGAACCCAGTGGGGATTTCTGTTCTGCCACATGTTGAGACTTTGGCAGCCCCTTCTTCCCTCTCCTGTCTCTTCTCTGTCAAGAACCAATATTTGTATTGGTCTTCTGCTTTTTAGATGTTCTTATTTTGTTCCACAAGCTCAGTTCAGCCAGTGGTCTGCTCCACTTTAAAACAGCAGCAAAAAGACAACTCTTTTGACTTAAAAGATTGTTTACATATTGACACGGTAAATTAATATTGGTACAGATTTAGGCAGTTTAATGTAGTTCAGCTAAATGTGTTTTATTGTGTTTTAATTGCAGAATGAAATTATAAATTCATAAACTCTGCGATTTGTCAGCTTTCTTGAAAGAAGTAAATGAAACAAAATGTCACTTGTATGATATTTTGATCTTAACTCCTTTGCTTTTTTGAGTGAGTGTCTTTGCCATAGTACTAAGTCTAAATGGAGGATTTTTGACAGAGGCTGGGAGACGGATTTGCTCTTCTATAACTTCTGTATTTTAGGAGAATGAAATTGGGATTTAAGGTGTTCACTGCATGCTCGGTGGATCTGAGGAGTGGAAGCTCTTTCTTACAGTACTGAGGTTGTAGCAGAATGAGGACATGATGCTTATGCCTTAAAACACTGTAATTTTGTGTCTCTATTTATGACGGTGTCCTCATGGATCTGAGGTTTCTGTCACTTTGCATTTTTACCTGTAATCAGCCTTGCCTGGGAGCTGTGGGAGCAGTGGACAGCAGAACTGGAATGGGAGCAGAATCGGAAAAATCCAATTTCAGTCATGCTCTCTTCTCTGTGGATATTTCATTACTTACACTTCTAGCAACGATCTTGCCTCGGTTTATTTGCAGTTGTGGTAATGCAGCTCAGCATAAAACTGGCCAGTGCTTCAGCACTTTCAGGAAAAATGTGCATTTTGTCGCTGAGGAGACTGGTGCCCATGTGCAGCAGAGTTGTGTCCAGGGGCTGGGGCAGGAGTTCCGTTTGGGAGTTGGCCGATCCCCGTCCGTTTGCCAGACCCCGTCCTTTCTGTGTTGCAAAGGCAGCTCTCCAAGAGCAGGTGTGTTCTGGGGTGTAGTGTCCAGCTGCTGTACACATACCTCATTTCACATCTGGAAATACATCATCTGGCATTAAGAAAAATCCTTTCGCACCCCTGTCTTTGCATGGATATAAATTGGTTCCTGGCTGCAGTAGTGCTTCCCTTTTGTCCAGGTGCACAAGGCTTGATTCCATCTTTTTGTCCATAACTGTCTGCATACCTTGTTGAACCACTGTAGTTTCATAAGATATGATAAAGGCTTATTGTGGGTTTGATTTTTTTTTTTTTTAAAAAAGTCCCAGTTGTGTTAAAAAGTACATTGAAAACATGTACTTGCCAGCTGTGATTAATGGACATGAGCATTGGCAAACATGCAAAATAGGGCTTATTTCAGCGACTGACAGTCTTGTTAATGATGTTGTTTTGAAAAGATGAGAACTAATTCTCATATTGCTATATTTATTGTTTCATAAATACGAATCTGAGATTGTAAGGTAGCTTTATATATCTCTTTTAATTTCCAAGTGAACTGGATGCAAGTACTTTCCTTTATTAAGATATTACAAGAAGGAGAGACGTATGCCTTTCCCCCATCTCTTTCATAGTTTTAAATACATGAGTTATCTTTTGACACTGTTCTTGTAAGATATTTCTTCTGACAACTTCTTCTTTTCTTCAGTAATGCCCACACCTATAACCATATGTACTTTTATTTAACTCTTTTTTAGTGTCTTAAGTAATCTTGCTGAACCAGTATTTCAGATAGAGGTGTCTTGTCCTGAAAGGAGGCTCTGCTGAGAATTTTACTGGTGAAAAAGAATACTGTCATCCTGGAAAAACTAATTTTAATGTGAAATGTGGGATAAGTGCCAGATGGAAATGCTCTTTCAAAGAATATGGACTTTTTAAAAAGAAAGGGTGTTTGAGTCAAATGCTTGTCAGTAGAGAGTAGAGAAACTTTCTTTGTCAAGTTCCTGCAATAGTAGAAGGAGAGCTGTGTATGATACTGCTGCATGGCAAGGTTGCTCATGATTTTGTAGATTGAATAAGAGCTAAAATTAGTTTTCTGCAAGTGGAATAGAATGGGAGAGGAAAGAGGTTGTTAAATACCCATTTTCCCCTTGCTTCCTGTCTGTACTCCAGCAAGGAAATGGAAATGGGTAGTGACAAAAGTTTGCTGCAGCAGAGGAGGGAATAAATATGGGCAGAGCAATATATACATGTATGTGGATGTAAGAGATTAGTAAATACCAAGAAATTTATCTTCGGGCACCAAGCTGTTGGAAGTATTACAGCAGATGAGTATGGAAGCAGCAGGACCTAGATCACTACTTTGTGAAATACTTGGTCTTTCCTTAATTTCTAGCATTTTGTGGTGAAGTTTTTGTGCTGGAGCCTATAGAGGAAGCACAGCACCATTCGTATCTTGTTTATCTTCAGTTTGTAGGTGTTTAGTGTTTTTCAAGGCCTGATGTAACACCCCCTCCATTTTACTGTTGCCCAGTCTGGCGATAGAGATTGCTTTGTTCTTTTTTTGCCCTTTGACTGCACAAAAGATTTTCACAGCTTCCTGCATTTGTGAAGAGCAGAGAAGGGGATTTCTACACCAAAGCCAAATGTGTTTTTAATATTCCCTTTCCAAGAGTGTTGTATAAGAGTAATATGGATTGCCATGCGTGCGTGCCCTCTCAGGGTGGTGATCAGGAGACAGACTGGGAGGGTAAGAACAAAAAAAGAAGGCACTGTATTGAGTCACTAATCTTAAAAACAACTGAACTCCCTCTTAAATGTTGTAATCAGTGGGATGATTCTTGTATTAGCCATCAAATGTTTCATGAGTGAAATGGTGATATATTTAGAAGCTTCTCTTCATAATGCAAAGGGCGTGGAAATTAAATCTAATGATGTGTCAGAGTAATCAATAAAACTACTGGGTTTTGGAATAAGTGTAAATGTACAGTGCTGTCTTTGCTCCTGGGAGAATTCAAATTGGTTGCTGTTAGAAGTCTTTCTGGATTCAGAGGTCTAAGACTTTGCTTTGATTGCAATTAAGCATTTAACATGCTGCTGCCATGAATTAAAATGCAGTTTCTTCCAGAAGACTGAGGTGGTGCTTTCAAGTCTTAGTTGGCTGGATTAGATGTGTATGTGGGAGGGCAGGGAGTAAGAGGAGCTACAGCTTGCTGACAGAACTTGTCAAGTACTAGTAAAATAATTTTTTGCATTCAAGATTTTTTACTTGTTTGCTCAGTTTAGGTTGGGAGACTTTAACTGATTAATTAAGGTGTTTTGAGGATGGGAGGCAGTTTACAACAGAAAACAATTCACCAGAATTTTTAAAATATTGCACTTGATAGGCAACAGATTGAAAAGCACATAGATGAAATTCTATTGTGCTGCTGTCAAAAATCTGTCATGAAATCCTGGCATGCAAACATGGAGTTTGGCCCTTAATCTTACATTTTTCAGGAACCGAAATTACCAGCCACATCCCATTTTAACGATTGTTAGGAGCCCCCTGAGAACAAGGATGTCATTATATGAATGTGCATGTGGCATGTGTATCTGGTATGAGAAAAGTGACTTAAACTTCAGTAAATCAGAGAATATCAGGTTTATAGTTCATATGTTTGTCTTTCAGGACCAGTCTTACTTCACTTGTTTGTTACCCTCCCTGGAGCTTTTGCTATCTCAGGCTGTGTATCCTGTGGGCAGGGGCACTGTCTGCAGCCCTGGGCTGAAAGACAAATAAAGCAAAGAGCATGGGATTAGTAGAAATTTACAGTTACTTGAAGGTACATGTGTATAGTGACTGATTAGCACAGGGAAAAAAAAAATCCTCCTGTCAGTGTTTACTAATTGTAAGGCTGTATTTATTAATATAGTAATAATTCTTTAAGAAAAATTTTAAAGTGAAGAACATAAATCAATATTCTCTTGGTGCTGGTGTCCAGTACCTCCTTTAATTAAGATTTCTGTCACCTGTTTTAATGAAGATTTCTGTCAGTTCTGCATTTAACCTTTTCAGAATACCACAGTAATAAAAGTTAATGGTTCCTTTAGCTTTACCCAGTGACTGGAGATCTTGGCTAGGATGCAGGACATCAGTTCCATCCCCCAGGGTTTCTGGCCTTGCATCTCTCACCTTCCAGGGGAGTGTTCTCATCACCAAACTATGTGTTATTCAGAGGTTGAGCTTTGTGTGTGCACTTAACTCTGTTTCACTTCCTATAGAATGCTGTAAATATTGGCTGGGCCAGGAGGCAGGCATGCCTTTCTGCCTGGATTGGCAGCGACCTGCATTCGACTTCCTGCCTTGATAGAAACCTGGTTTGCAAGACTGAAGGGTCTGTAGTTTGTGGGGGTGGTTCAGGCTGCCTTTCCAGGGATGAAAGGTTGAATTTCCACAAACAGAAGATGACCTGAATATGATTTCCTGGGTCACAGGTGAGTGAGTGCTTAGGTGTGTGGATCCAGCAATATCAATACTTGTTCTTGTGGTTTGTGTGAGGTTTGATGGACCTGAGAGCATCTCTTTCTTCTGCTGAAGTGTAGGATCCAAGAAATTGCTTATTTTGTGCACTTTGGGATTTTGGTATGAGTTAAGCAACCTGATGCTGTTGGAATTTGAGAAGTTTTGTGGGGACCACCAGAAAAATTAATTGAGGATATTGAGTTCGAGATAAGTTGTGTTTTGGTGAATACCACCAGTTTTAATACTAGATTCAGTTGCTGAAAACTCAGTCATTTGTCGCTGAAACACAATCCCAAAAAATGGGTACTTAGGAAACCTTCCTACAAAAAGGACTTTGAAAAATGTGTCATGCTTTTAAAAATGCAGTGATTTTTATTTACTAAAATTTGAAAGAAGAGCAGAACAGACTCTGGTCTTTTTCAGTATCTCAGCTATTTTATTTAATTATTTTGATAATGTGATGTGTCAACATCTGTGGCATAGGTGCCATTGAGTTTATTGCCCTTTGACATTTTATGATGACTCTAAGCATTGTAATAGACTCTAAAAGCAAATGATTGGCACAAGTTGTTTAGTCAAAACAGTTTAATTTGATTCTGGTGACATATGAGGAAAGTTTCCACAAAGAACCAAGGATGAAATTGGTAGGAAAAAGAAATTGTGCACATTTTCTTTTTGGTGCTATATTGCTTTCCTGTCAGTGATTAGGATTAAAATTTGCAGCGAGTCAGCCAGTGATGGGCGTTGTGTGGAGTGAAGCACAAGCTGGTGTGCGGCTGGACGGGATCCAGGCAGTCAGACCAACTTTGAAAGGTGATGATTTAATAAGATTAATGGAGCATATGTGTCGTTGCAACACTTGCTGATCCCCTTTCTCTTTAATTCTTCCAAGGATGCTTGTGTTGATGATCTCTTCTTCTAAATGGTGTCTGTGCCCCAAATACTCTGATCTGCCAGAGCAGGGTTCTCCCCTCATGTGCTTCCCCAGAGAAGCTCAGCTCTCACGATACATGAGTGTCTCTCTGTCCAGTAGAGCCACCATGATGACATTATCCCAGAGCTCATTAATTGTGTACCTCTGGTGCTGTCATCTTCGTTATTAGATTCTGTTGAGTATTTCTTTTTAGGGCCAGACCTACGCCTCAGGTCCCAGATTCCCTTGGATAGCCTCCATATCTGTGTGTCATATTAAGTGGTATGGTATAGACAGGGCTGTCACAAAGTTCTGCTGGCTTTTTGGAGGGATACTTTGTAATTGATAACTAACCAAGTAAACTAGAACAGTGTTAATATCCTACGACAATAGGATTATCAGAATAATAAATGTATGAAATAAGCCTGTCCTTATACTCGGGTGAGGACAGGGTTTAAGGCTGAAGTGACTTTTTTCAGGATGTCAGAAAGGAGATTCTTTAACACCATCACAGCCAGTGTCATAAAGTAGGGGAGAATGCACTAAGAAGATGATTCTCTACTGCACAGTGTTATCTATAAGTTTCCTCCTTTATTACTGAAGTTGACAATGTAGAAGTTGGAGAGATAAAATCCTATCTTAGAATTTATATATGGTAGCATTTTCCCTGAGCAGTGGAATCTGAAGGGAAAATTACACGGTTTGATTTTTTTTCCTTCTGGAAACAGTATTTTCTTCTGTGACTCTCAGGTTTGGATGTTCTTCCTTTACTTCCTGTAGCTAGTTCATAGACTTTTGACCCAAAAAGTATTTTCCCATGCAGGCAGGTCTGTAGCCAAAGACTGAAATGATTCTCTTCCATTTTTATGCCATAACCTCATTCCTGCAGGCGCCTCCACAGCGGAGGTTGTGTGAGGGAAGCAGGAGGAGACCCAGGGGGTTCCACCCTCTGTTCATACACAGTCTTTAACTTTAGCCATGAGTTGGCAAGCTTACCTGCAGAAATAGGCTCGAATCTAGATTATTCTTCATTTCCTTTAAAAGGAAAATATAGTTCTCTGCAGTGTTAACTACTGGCTGTTAAAGCTAAGCATCCTTCAGACCTCTCAGCTGTACCCAGTCAGTGCTTCTCTGCTTGCTCATTTTGAAAGTCCAAATTTTCTCTTCATTCCTGTGGATTCTGCTGGTTTTGGACAGAAATATCTTTAAAAAGTCCTTTTGTTCATCTGATAACTAGCCAGAAGATAACTTCTAGTAAACTTGCAATGATACATAATTTTAAGTATATTTGAAAGTATTTCAGAAATTTAGAGATCAACACAAATGTTAAGAATTGATAGTGTTTCACTGAAACACAGAAGTCTGGGAGCTCTACTTACACCATTTCCTCATGTCAGTAGTACTGCGAATAGCAGCTTCATGTTAGAATAGCAAAAACTTGTACACATGAATTCATGGTGCAGTGTGGTTTCAGGTGGTACAAAAAAAATCAAGTGATCTCAGCATGTTTCTCTATGGCAGTGACGTTTTGCAGAGGGGTTCTCTACATAGGTTAAGCTAGTAGCAAGTGTATATCCTCAGGATTTATTTTAATTTCAGTCATTACTGGAATAATAAGATCAGCTGACTCCAGTTGAGATAGCACAGCTTGGACAAGAACCAGCATTACAAAATGTTTGAGCTCTGCGGTAGTGCAATTAGCAGGACAGAGGTGAACACAGCAGCTGAATTATGGCTCTGCTCAGTCTTAGTTCTGGTGTCTTGGCTCCTGGCCATCCGACATCCCTTCTCCAGTTGGATAGATAGCTCAGGTTTAAAACTTGATTTAAATTTATCTGGAAACTTTAGTAGTGAGTAGAAATTCAACAGTGAATTCTGAGTAATTATTGTAGTTAGTATCAGCCAGCTGTTGGTGCAGGTATATTGGATGTATAATACCAAAGCTCAATGGTGAGTTGTTATACAAAGAAGTGATTTTACTGGTGCCACTTTCAGGTTACAGTTGTGATTTATCTCACCATCATCTGTGTCAGACCCATTTGGCAAGATAAAATAGCTGTAGCGTGACTGACTTATTTAGTCAATGGGAAGTCCCTTCTTTAGGTCATTGTTAGCCAAAGGTGAGGTTGGTGAAATAGCAGGAGGCAAAGGAGCAAACAGTTGGATTATATGGATTTCTGTAGCCTGTGTTGCAGACTGGTGAGGTGAGGTGTGTCTGTGTCTTGCTTTCTAGGTTTGATGGCACAAGGTCACTCTGGTACTTTTAGAAGTTCAGATTAATGGGCTGGAGACTGTCTGCTCTCTGAGCTCTGAGGTGGCTGATCCTATACCTGCACTTGAACAGCTGCTCTGAGAAGTTACCACAAAGGGCTAAAAGCTCTCATGGGGAACATTATGATCTCTGCAGGGTTTTGAAGATGAAGAGTAGAATCTAATTAAGCTTTATGTAGAAAATAGTTTAAAGAGTGGTTTTTTTCCTCAAGAAAAAGGAAACTTTAAAGCTAAATAGTGAAGAGCTGAACTTTTTTTCTTTAATTTTCTGCTAACTTGATTACTTCTAAAGCAGATGCAGCTGTAAGCAGTTACAGATGGTACAGAACAGAAGGAACCTCTTTATCATACTTAAGTGCCTTAGAAGAACCCCAATGTTAGTTCTCTAGCTAGTTCTCTTTATTTTTTATATTTTTGCAGATAGAACATTAAAAAAGTGTGCTACCTTAAAGCTGAATCAAAAGATGAAAAGAGTCTGCCATAAACCAGAAATATTTCTCTCCAGGGGGTTTTACTGGAAAAAGTTTCTTAAGATTTCCAAAACACTCTCTTTAAAGAATGTTCCTACTTTTTGTTGTTGTCCCAAGCAAAGCTTCGTAGCTATTTAGGCAAGAGTTTGTTGAAAACAGCCCCTGTCTGTTCTGCTACCTGGTTTTGGTACCTGGAACTGACTCAGCTGCGTTAACCTTGGCACTTGGGTGTATGAATGTTCTGTGCTTGTCCTGCATGCAGGTTGGGAGGCAGCAATCAGGCCCTGGCCAGTCTAGCTCAGGACAACTCAAGACCCTTTTTTTTTGAGTTTGCCTCTCAGTAGGAGGTGGCGAAAGCAGGGTGTCTGTTTTGATGGTCAGTATTTTGTATTTTCATGCCAGCTGAATCCTCTCGTGACTTGGTGCAGTTGTGAATAGTCACGTTCATTTCAGAATCTCACCAGCCATCATCTGACAGCATGAATTTGTCTTAATACAGGGTCAGCATGATGAAAGCTGCTTAAATCTGGCTAGACAGACTGGCTACTCTATGGCTTTGACTCACACAGGAGTGTACTTTTACCACTGTCACTGAAGATTTGTGGTTGGGTGCTGATGGTGTTAAGTCATTCTTTTATGGAATGTTGATAAGATAGTGTTTAATTTTACCCAGGTACACGGTGATAAAGTATATAATCCTGTACTGTTTGGATAAGTCAACTCATCAGTAGCATGATGAAAGCTGCTCTTTCTGACAAGGTCATATTGGTCAGTTTGACTTTGGTTCTGGCTTGATTGTAAGGCCTGATTGTTAAATGCTTTGATTAAACTATTAGTTGTTAGTTTTATTTTTTATCTGACTTCTGAATACATTGCTAAAAAGAGTTTGGATTTCTAAGCACGTAATCAATAAATACCACTCTAAGTGTCAGAGGTATGAGGTGTGGTTTTGGTTTGGTTTTTTAAATCAACAGTAGAGTCAATATAGGTAAGAAAACATCCTGTTTTCTCATTTCTGTGATAAAAACAACTAATCTCTTTTGTACTAGAGAGCCCACTACATCTTGATAACTTAAAAAAAATATATTAGTATCAGAGTATTCTGCCTATTTGTAACTTCAGTACAAGAATTGCTGTAGAAATGAAACCTCCAGATAAGATTTTTTTTTTAATTGGGATGGAAGGATGTGTTTTGTCTAGGAAGCAATGTAGTGTTCAGATCAATATCCTCCATACCTGAGGGGACTCTGTAGTGTCTTTGTACACTAAGTCTTGGGTGAGTGTTCTTCCATCAGTTAGGCCAGCTGTATTTTTGAACCTGTGTAATCGTCAAAGTGATGATTCTAGTTTAGGGAAAAGAGAGAGACCTTGGGGTCTTTGCTAAGGTACCTGGGACCTGTTCTAGGGGTTAACCCAGAGGTGCCTGTATGTATGTACATGTTAACCTTCTCTGTCACATTCATTGCCAAAAACACCTGTATCTCACAGATAAACGAGCTGTGTGGTTCTAGTACAAGTATTCCTGCACTTTCTTGCTCTGAACCACTGTTTTGCTTCACTTGTTGCATTTGCTTTATGAGGAGGCAGTGACTTAGCAAGGAGATGGGATTTGCAGCACATTCTGCTATCAGAGTTCTGCTCTGCATGACCAGCTCTGTCACTTACAAAAGAAATGTTATGAATGTGAATAAACCCTTCTTCTATTAGTCCTTTGCTGCAGTGAATATTACACTCCAGATAGTTAGAACAAGCTTAGATGGAAGAATTTCTCTATTGCTGGTATGTCAAGAGTGACCAAGTCCAGAACTGGGCTCAGACTTTGTGGTGGTCTGGGACAGTTTGGTCTCCTGGAGTGCAGCTCTGATTAGAACCCTGGGATGCCTGTGCAAGATGAGGAGTGGGGCTGGAGTGAGAGCCTGGGCATAAAGGATGGATCTGGCCACAAGGGCAAGAAGTTACGCAGGAATATGCACAGACTGTGTAGGTAATACTCTGAGAGCAAGTTAGGCCACTCAAGTATCATCTGTGTGTCTTGAATGAAAGCCTGTCGGAGTTTCATCAGAGAGGACCAACTTCATCTTCTGCTTTTGGCTTCTGGATGACTGCAAGTGATGAAATGTGGCGTCAAGTAGTGGTATTCCTCTGTGTGCATATTAGGAAACCTGCTGTACTTTTTTTGTGTGTTCTTCTCTGTGTTGCTTCAGATGGAGATTCATACTTTGGTCTGAACTTTTTTGGTTTAGTCTGTTACTTGCTTCTCTGCATCCCATAAGAAGTCAGATAACAGATTTTGTAAGATTTATTGTCTTAAATATTGAAGTAGTCCTTTTGCCCAGTGGGTTGTTTCCTGTCCAAGCAAAGCTGCCAAAACTATGGCACATTTGTTTTACAGAGCATTACGGTAAGATTTTCAAGGTGAAGTCATTCATGAGGTCCTCAAAGGCGACACGGCTTGTCGTGTCTCTGGTGCTGGGTTATTTGTGCTGCTCAGCTGAGGGCAGTGGGCAGCTCTTGGTGCGTGAGGGAGCAGGGAGTTCAGTTCACACCTTGGCGGGTGTCAGACGCTCTGAGCGCTGGGGCCGTGCAGTCTGTGCTCGTCTGATCAGGCTGAGAGACAGCCTGAGCACAGCATTGCTGTGGGGCTCTTGGCATGGTGGTGCAGGCCAACAGGAATTTCCCTGTATATCCTGAGAGTCCTCCCTTTCTGCCACATAATGATCTGTTTTCTTTTGTTGTTGTCCTTTTTTGACTGCTTGCTGGCACCATGACAACCATAATATTCTGTGTATGATGGAACATTGACAATAAATATGCCTGGGATGATGCGCCTGGCTCAGCTGCACTTTAGATGAACTTAGCCCTGGATCTGCAGTGCGTTCTGACTCTTGGGTAAAGTGGCTGTGAGAGGACCGAGAGCAGAAGGGTGGAGTTGGGCAATTAGTTGTATAGAGTTTTTATCTTGAGCAACCTTATTCAGAAAAATGCCACTTGTGGACTTGCATGGCTGACAGTGTCTGGGATGAGGCTGAATTGCATTAATAGAAGACAATGTTTTCTGATGTTAAAGACTCAATTGTCTGAACTTGGATCAAATATCTTACTGCTCCAGTTCTGGAAGACACTAATACAGTTTCCTATCATTAGGGAAAAGTGTGAAAGTTTGTTATCCCTTGTTACTAATAGTAGCCTTTATTTTGCTGATTGTAGTTCAACTACTGGAAGTTTTTTGTAATGGAATTTTTCAGTGCTGTTAGGAAACTTGCTGCTGAATGTCTTGTATCTTGGTACCCTGTAGGAAATGGATAGCTTTGGATGAGCAGGATTCTAGAACTCGATGACAATCTATTTATAGTGTCTATATGACTAATTTGGAAAGGCTGCAGTGCTATAGTCTTTCCAAATTTGTTGAAGTGAGATAACAGAATCTTCTGACCCCTCTGGACACTGAATAATGCCCCAAATCATCCAAAAAGATCCAACTTATCCTTCATTTCTGTGGCTGTTAATTATTTTGCTGGCAGTTTGTACAGAGAGAGAGGGACAAAGGAAATAATTTAAAAATAGTTGAAGGAATGATGTGAATTCGTGGATCTTAGCTAGTGTGGCGCCTTATCAGGGGAATGATGGCCTGTAGTTTTTCTGTGCAAGCTATTCAGCATGTAAAATGAAGCAAGTATTTAGATTTTCTTATAGTTGTGGACACCTGAGGACTGTAACTCTGTGAAATGCCCAAGTAATAGAAATTCATAGTGCTTATTTTGGAAACAAAAGTTGCTTTGAGTAGTAGATGTTTTGTAGCTATAAGTGTCTTGGGTATATAATATGTTGGGATATTTTTAGTAATCAACGCTGAGTGGATGTTGTCTTGATGATGGGGAAGGTCTTCAGTTAAGTTTTTAGAGTGTTGTAACTAGGCCTTTTTTATTTCTTTAAAAAAAAAATCTTACTAAACTTAAGGATATGCCACCCACCCGTTTCTGATAAAAGGCAAGTGGGCTAAGACTAAATGGTGATAAAAATCCTGCACAATTCTAATGCCATTTGCAATTTTCTTCACAAAAGTAATTTTCTTTCAAGTCACTTTGTAAGATTTAAATGTATCAGAACTTGCTTTTGATTTTGCAATTAGGAAATTGACCAAACTGAGTTGGGTTCCATTCTCTCCAAGAGGAAAGATCCCATGAATGTGAAGGTGTGCTGGGTAAGGCTGAAGGAGGGTGTGTTTCGGTTGCTGTGTGGTAGTGGTGTGGTTCTGAATTCCTCTTAAAGTGTTGCTCTGGTTTAGATCAGTGACAGATCCTCCTTGCTGCCAGCCAAGCTGTGCTTTCGCTGCTGGAAAGTTACAAAAACTCTCTTAAGCAGAAAATGAAGAGAAGGGCTGAGAAAGCCTTCCTGTCACTGTGTTGGTTGGATTTGAGATCCATGTTATTGTTCTCATGACACTAAAGTCCATGATAGCAGCGGAGTGTTTAGTGACAGAGTAACCAGTTACCTGCTTTGCTTATTAACAAGCGTTGGGTTCTGTACCAGGTGTAATTTCCTCACTAAGGCATACTCCATCTCTGCAGTCGGAATGGGAGTTAGGAGCTGATGTGTGCTTCTGTGTGGTGGAATGGCTTCTGTATTTTGGGGCATTCACTTGGGCTGGGGCATTCACTGGGGGTCTTTTTGTTGTTTCTTTCTTTCTTTTAGCAATTGATCATTGTTTAACCTCTTGAAAGAAAATAATTGCTACTGAATGACTTACGCTATGGCATTAGAAGTCTGTCATCAACTGCTACAGACACTGCTATTTTGCCACAACTTGCCTGTGACGATTGTCTGAACATTGTTAGGAACTAGCACAGTTGTGCTTGGCCTTTTCCAGGCTTAGTTACTTACGTTCCTCATAGCTCACCATGAGAAGCATCACAGCATTCATGTAGCTGTACTGTGTTTTGTAAAGAAATTTTTCACTGGTGCAATAGTCTGGCCTTGGATATGGTAGAGACACTTATATTTTTGTTTGTCTTTTCCTAATGATGTCTCAGGAGGTGCATCTCCAGCCAGTGTCTTGTTTGAACTTTCAGGGAAATTAGCATTGTGTGCTTTGAATATCTCCCTATTACCATGGCAAATAATTCATGCTGCTAATTAAGACACTGTTAGAATTGCACAGAAAGATGGGCAGGGAAGGAATACAGCTTACTTACGCTCACAATTTATCTGTCTTACAAATTTATAGAACAGTTACTGCCAAGGTAGCTCACGGTTTAGCAGTGAAGATACATGACCTTCAGATTCATGGTGTCTGTCTCCTGGAGGTAGCGGGGACGAAGAGCCAGATGTGTTTTGTCTGGTGCATATGGAGGCACAGGGTTAGGAGCAGCACTGTGCCCCGAGCTAGATTTATGTCCCACAAGAGATAAACACATTGAGAGAGACCCTTCTGCTCAGTACAGAGGGCTTGAAACTGGGAAGGCCATGAGTTCCCTGAAGTATTGTTGGCGGGCAGTTTCATGCTGAGCAGAGTTACTTACACAGGTCGTGCAAACCCAGAGAAGACTCTTTTGTAACTGTGAAATGAATATGAAGCCATTGCACAATCTGGCAAGTGAGTAATGAATCCAGCAGATTATTCTGGTGTTGGTTGGATTTCAAAGAGAAGTTGGGAGACCTAATTAAGGTATGTGTTTAACACCAGGGAAGTATCAACACAGAAGAAAGCTGATGGCAGTGTCTTTGCTGTCCACACGTAATAGTGGAGACTCTAAAACTAATAATTCTGTGGTATGTTGTGACTGTGTATTGCAAGCCAGATGCTCTTTCTGCTTTTTTTTCTTTTCCTGTTGTTGCAGGTAAGATGAATTAAATTCCATCTTGTCTGAAATTTGGTGGGTAACTCATATACTCTCTTCTCTCTTCAACAACAGTTATTACTAAATCTTGTTTAATACAAAAAGATGAAAATCATCAGCATTACCAATGGTATTGTGGTAGTTCGTACTGCACTGTGTCTGGAACTGGGTTGTACTGCCATTGCACACTTACTGCAGAAAATCAAATGCCTAATATTGAAAAAGAATGTTTTTCTAGTCTTTCCTCTTAATAAAAGATAATGTTTTCCTTTGTAAGGGCCTATGTGATTAGATATTTATCCTCTGTTCCCAGGAGAGCAGACATGGTAGTTCATATTTTCTGTTTTGTGAAACAAGATTTCATATAGCTGACTACATCTCTGGAATCTATGTCATTCTCCCCCTAAAAGGAACTGAAAACAAATTGGCTTTCTAAAACATGAAAGAAGCCTAGAGCAAACTCTTTGTCATCACATTCCTGGTCAAATCCAGCATTTGCCTTCCACAGAGTTTGTAATATTTAGTAATGTCTGTGGTTTCCCATGGGGTTGCTTAGGTGAACATAATAAGTGAGAGCTGTTGAAAGAGAAAAGAATGAAGACTTCATCATGAGGTGAATTGAGCAAAAACTGTTGGGGATTGCATGCATGTTTTGTATGTAGTTTTTTAAAATCACACTACTTTTAATCCCAATGTTTCTTTCCTTTTCAATAGGTTATTAATCAGAGAAAGAAAATACCAACTATTATACAAAACTTATGTAGATTAATTGAATTCTTAGTGGTATATACCAGAAATACATCAGAAATTATGGGGTGATTATTCACATCAGCTTAATTTTAAACTTCAGCTCTGGGACTGCATAAATACCCGAGGGGAATGAAGAGACCAGAGCACACTTGTTGCATGTCCTTCTCCTCTGGCTGCGTGGGGAGCATGGTCTTGGGAGGGAAGGGCTCCAGTGCCCCAGGAAGAGGGACTTGGATAACCTGTGCCCATTGGACTGGACATCACAAATTTATAGATAGCATGGCAATTCCAAAGAAAGGGAATTGTTCCCATTTACCTGCTGAGGTGCCAGCCAGACCTGGTTGCTGACTGAGAACTTGGCTCTGACTTGCAGAAGTGCAACCTCAACATCTCCTGCAGCATCACTGATAAATGCGAGCCCTTGCCTTCAGAGGTGCATGGTTCTCTATGTGTTGAGTATTTTTATAAATGGTTTGGGGCTGAAAATGTGTTTTCCAAGAGTTATACTGTTATATTTAAAAGCAATTTCTGGAGAGATTAGAGAAAAATATTTGGACAAACTAGTGTTCAGTCCTGAGTAAAAAAAATTCACTTTGAAGTAAAGTTCTCTTCATTTTTTTTCATCCATAAATCATATCTGTCACCTTTTTGTCACATTTTTGTCTCTTTCTCATATTAAAATGTTGCCCAACTTGGTGCATTTTACATAATTATTTGCCTTTTCTTGCATTTCAGATACTTAGATTTAGAACTGTCTTAAAATATAGGCAACAAAACAGGCTGGGAAAACGTCTGAAACTTTGGGCTGTTGTTATTTTTGCTGTTGTTATGCTTAATCCTGTGCAACATAAATTGCAGTTGCTCATGCATAAAATCTTAACTTAAGAAGCCTCCCCAGTGCCAAACAGTGATGAGATAGTGTTTTAAAAACAGCTTAAAATTTATGTTAGCTACATCCTCATGGTGCTTTACTTCTTACTCAAAAGTAGTTTTCAAATAAAACATAAAGGATGATCAAGGGATATTCTTAAATTTTACATTTTACTTTGTTCACTGTGTACAATCAAATCTGAATAATGTTATGAAATTGAAATAGCATTTTAATATTACTTGGACTCAAAATAGCATATTGTTTTTAGGTACAGGAATCAATGCAAAGTGACAAACTCGCTGTGAATTGTGTCTAAATTTAGTAGGTGTCTTCAACAATCAACCAAAAGTTCTAATGTTCAAATCAGCTTTGTCATCTTGCTACTGCATCTTCCTGAGTTTAACTTTCGTTGGAGTTGGTTATGTTCTAGTTCTGATGTGAGTGCTTTTGCCTGAAGGGTGCTCTGGAATTATGACTGTTCCAAGGGTGAACTTGGTTATTTTTAGGAAGGTTAAACATCTGGATGTTCACTACAGAACCTTTTCCAAGAAAGCATTTTGTTTCTGAGCAAGAAACATCCGCAGAAATATAGATGCAACACAACAGAGTGTAATCTCTGCCTTCCCAGGACACTTGGGTATTTTCAGACTGGTCTGTTGCTTAAAGCCTGTTGCTCTGGGATTACGGAAGGATATCAGGAGGATTTAGCTCTGTAGTATTTTTGTAGGTGGCTTTGAGACTTTGAAAGCCAGAGCAGGGATGAAACCAAGCAGAGGTGCCAAATTAGGAGTGGTTTTGGGGGACATAAGGAGTATATTTGAAATACTTCTAAGACTCCAGGTATTTGCGTTCTGGCTGGGAAATAAAAAAGGTTTTTGATTGAGATCAGTTGATTGGAGAAAATTGTTCTCTATCAGTATTAAACAGTTTTCTGGATTCAGAAATTTAAAAAATGGTACAGGTACAATATAGGATGTGGGCTAGAAAATTTAAGTTGTATGTAATGGTTTTAAGTCTTTCCCATATACGTTGCATGTGTATGGGAAAAAACCCTCAAGGTAAGTTGTGAAAGTTAAATGAATTAAAACTGAAATAACTTCAAAAAGAGGCTGCCTTCGCTTTTATATGTGCCATCTTACACCCTTGATTATACAGAATACTGCTTTGAAAATGTATTCTGACTGCCTAGTTTGGACTTTGAATGGCTAGATCAAAAGTCTTATGAAAATATGCTAATGTGTTATGAAAATATTGATTGCTGAAATATTGCTTTTGCAGCTCACGGTTATTTTTCCCCCAAAGCAGTTTTCAGGTGCTGCTTAGAGAACTGTGACACCGCCTTTTCATTTTCTCTGTATATTTTGAGTGACTTCAACTCTATACTCTTTTTTTTCCTTAAACAGGAATACTTCAGTTCTTCAAATGTTAGTTAACTATTCCAGTTTTCTAAGAGTGTTGGTAAAATGGTAAATCTACTTCTGGTAGGAGGCGATTTTTAAAACTAATTGATATGTAGGTGTTTTATGTACTCCTTGAGGATATCAGATCTCGTTTCTACATGCTGACAAGCTTCTATCTCTCCAGCTGTGTATTTGCTGGTGTGATAAGAGATTGCTCCTACCCACAAATACAGTTTGATTTCACTTGTTTGCATGTCGATAGCGGGAGACTGTTGCTGGGTTGAAAAGACTGTTTGGTTTATTTGAAGTGCTTAAATCTGGTCACTCACTTTGATTTGTATTTTGTTCCTTGCTACATACATTACATGAAAATGTGAATTGAAACAGATGGTGAAGGATCAGCATTTAGGCTTCCAGCATGTAAAATTCCCTGGAAAGCTGAGTCCTCTGCTATGGCATCAGCAGCCTGTGTTCAAAACCACATCATGTTTGTTTTATAGGAGCTCCTGGATGCCAGGCATATATTAAGTTGTTCTGAGCCTTCTGCTGCATGGAAATCCCTATTGAGCCCAGCAGTTCTGTGCTTTTGCTAAAAGAATTGAGCTATTAATTCCCTAATTTTTAGGGAAATTATTTAAAGTTAATGTCGATATTGGAGACTATTGTTTCTGTGGGTTCAGGATTCATACTAAAGTGTCAGTTCACACTTTTCAAAGCAATTCTGTTAAAGATGGGAAACACAGAAGTTAACCTGGCTTGCATTTATGTATTTTCCTTTCTATCCATGTGATTGGAAGTGTCATGATTTTTACTAACACCTGAAAAATCTGTTGTGGCTGTTCCTGTCTGGGCTGGACTGGCGTTTGTCTGGGTTAGGTTTATGCTGGTAAAGATGTAGTCTGACTGTGCTGTGACATTCAATAAATACTGAAGGAGAAACTTCTTTTTAGAAGTGTATCTCTGCTCTGTTGGAGTTTCTGTAGACTAAACCCCACATTAAAGGAGTACAGCTTGAATTAATGAAATGAGATGCGTATTTAGAATGACTGGTGCAAATGAGTGGATGACCTGAAACAGGAGAGAACTTAGTTTCCTGTATAGTGTTATCTCAGTGCCTTTATCTAGAAATTTGGTTTTTAAAAGGCAAACATTTTGTCCAGTAAAAATAATTCTTTGGTTTTGTTTGGGATTTCTAGTAGCTTTTGAACCTGGTTATCCCTGGGCTTGCAGAATATTACAGACTCACCCTGTGTGTTGTCTGAGGCTGGATCTGGGGTGTACATTTCAGTTCTGTGTTTGTAGAAGGCGAATGATACATAATGAAATGACAATATCTCTCTGATAAAACTAGAATTTTCAAGTGGGTGTAATCTGATGCTGGTCAAATACAGATTTCATTTGGTCCCGTACATGAAGACTATACTTCAGTTTGTCCAAAAGGTTTCTGTGATGCAGTATTGAAGACGTGACAGCTGCTGTTAAGAAAATTTGCTGTTAATAAGCATTTCAGTGTTTGGAGGCTCAGCTCAGCATGTGAGGTGCCTCTAATAATCTCTGAACATTATCATTTAATTAAACCTCTACTGTTTAGAGTGAGTACAAAAGAGCAGTAGGACACGTTCTCCTTCTTTTTCTTGTTTCTCTAGACTGAAAAGAGCAGACTGGATAATACATTTGGAACTGGTCCACTTGGTTTTTGNCCCCCCCCCCAAAAAAAGGCACAGGGGTGAAACTTTAAAGAAGAACTGCCACTTCTTTTGTTGTCACTAGTGTTCTGTGACTATGGAGATGTTCACTGGAAAAAGAAGTTGGATTTGAGGGGGAAATTGGATCAGTTTACAGTTTGGTGTTGGGAAAGAGTGTAAGTTCCCCTATTGTGAGTAATACAGTTTTAGGACATTTTAATTTCATAGTTCTCCCACATGGTGTTTCCTTTTGCCTGTGAGCTGGCTTCTCCCCTTACTATATATTTTTCTAGACTAAATAAACTCAGTTCCTATCTCTCCTAGTCATCTTAGAAACTCTTCTCTGCACTCATCCCAGTGACAGGCTAATAATTCTGCTCACACTGAAATGAAATTCATACCTGAGCCTGCCTTCCCCCTCAGCAGTCCTCTCTCCCTTCTGTGCTGGGTGGATTGTGTGCTCTTACACCACATGACTCAAAAGAAGGGAAATAAAGAGAACACCTCAGGAAAAATAATGTGTCTATCCAAAATACTGGCATTAGTAGATTCACTAATATGGGGAAATCATAATGCTCATAATGTAAAACCTTAGTTGACTTCTGTAGTAAATCATATGCAGTTTTAACAAGTTAATTGCATTAGAGTCTGTTTATATGCATTTAGTGCCATGCTAACAATTGAAGCTGAAGTTCTGTTTCCTGCTTCATGATGCCCCTAGTCACCCAGCCTTTGGCACAGATACCTTGCATTGGTTGCTGTGTTTGTGTGTAGTGTCTCATTTTGGTGCTTCATGCTCAGAAATTTTCCTCCTCTAATAAATACACATTTTCTTGTTTGGGTTGTCCTTCTGTGCTAAGTAAAGTAGTAATTTCTTGCCACTGATTAAGAGACTTTGTGGAGTGTGTCCTGTGCTTGTGTGACTTGCATCAGAACAGAAGGAAATTCTCAGTTTTAAACTTAATTTCCCCCTTACACTGCCTCAGTTGTAACTGAACTAA
The DNA here is from genome assembly GCA_013389985.1 of Dryoscopus gambensis. Classification (NCBI taxonomy): domain Eukaryota; kingdom Metazoa; phylum Chordata; class Aves; order Passeriformes; family Malaconotidae; genus Dryoscopus; species Dryoscopus gambensis. The sequence continues at coordinate 137,692 of WEIT01014833.1, read as the reverse complement.
TCATGGGAATCGTGGTGTGTTCAAATACGCCTTTGTGCATTCTCTCTGGGTGGGATCCATTCAGCAGTGAAAAGCTGCTCTTTAACATATTGGTAATGTAGATCTTAATTTTTTTCCTGTTTAAAGGATTTTAGTATTTGTAACGAAGTTGCCTTGCATTTGCTTTTCAAAAAGCAAATTACGTTGCTTTTTTATTTTAGAATTGTATTTCTGGTTTTGTGAATAGCAGTGCATTATTCTTTAAAAAATGAAGTACTGGAACTATGAAATATCATTACGATATTACAGGTGTGAGATTTTACTTCAGGCTTTTTGTTCTAGCTCCATGGAAGGGTTGGTTTTTTGCTTTTGTTGTTGTTTCGTTGTTTGTTTTTTTTTCTTTTTAAACTCCTTAAACTTTCTTTTTTTCACTTACATAGCAAAGTAGTAAGGATGTTTCAGTCAGTGCTTCTGCTTCAAGGAAGAAATGAAACATACCTTACATTTTCTGGATTCATTGCTGGTAGTTCCTTGACCTACTTGAAGCTCATCTTTCCCCTGAAAGACAGATGTCTGCTGAGGAAGGCAGGAGCCTCCCTTGGAATGGAAAATGTAACCCGCTTCCCTCCAAATTGTTATCATTTTGAAATTAAGGGGCTTTTAGGCAGAGATATGAGAAATAGGAGTAACACTTATTTACTAATATATATATATGTAACAAGGCAAACGAACAGCGACTGTGGCAGTAACGAGCTCCCGGGGCGCAGGGCGNACGCGGCAACGGCGGCCGGGACGGGAAGGGACGGGAGAAAGGCTCCACAACCCCCTGGCGAAGCAGGACCCTCGGGAGCAGCGAACTGAAACGTGAGGAATGAGCACGAGATGTATCAAAGTCCGGAGCTGCAGCGGGAATTCCCCCCGGGACGTCCCGGCGGGCAGAGGGTGCGGCGCTCCAGAGCAGCGAAGACTCAGAGCAGTGGCAGAGGAGCGGCGGGGCGGGGCCGGGGGCGCGCC
>WEIT01014833.1:92190-135042 GCA_013389985.1 Dryoscopus gambensis | reverse complement strand
GGAAGGGCCCGCGGGCCCAAGGCTTGAACCAATGAAAAGCTCACAGGGGAGGGATCAAAGGCAGGGCTACATTTTAGGAACATACCATACATTTCAGAAGGGGGAAACAGAACAAACCATTCAGAGGAAAATACATCACCACATAAAAAGACTTACAGAGATCAAAATATAGATGGGAGGCTAGGGTGAAGATTCTGGGGAAGTTTTTGTTTTTTTCCTGTAATTAGAATAAGTACCATAAAATGAAACCCAGCACTGAGCAGTCTTTTATGTAATGCAGAGCTGTACCACCAAGTGATTGAAAACTCCAGGTTGCATATATGACTGGGATATAAATTGATACCTCTATAACCCAAAGTGGTCTTAGCCACCAAAATTGCAGAAAACTTTCCTGTGCCAAGGATAACCACTGACGTTTCCAAATAGCCCTTCCTGAAACACGATGTTATTTGGATCATGATGAGGCTGTCTAGCATAGAACTGTAGACAGCTTGCACAGTGGTGCTTTGTAGACTTAAATTACAGTAACCACACCCTTGATTTGCCTTTTTTCCCCCGATGTAAAAAGGGCTATTTTTTGAAAATTCATACAGTTGAAAGTGGTAATTTAGATAGAAGAGCTGTTTCAGCAAGTCTTTGGGGTAGGCTAAATATTGGACTGACCTTTGCAGAGTTCACTGGTCCGCTGGAATCTGAAAATTTACATAAAGAAATATACTTGTGGCTCTAGCAAGAGAGGATTGTGCATAACAGATCTTGATTTAACCTACTCTCTTCTCCCTCCCTCCAGTCCTCCTTTTGATTATTTGTGGAAGGTGGAAACAGTTTTCTAGAAGAGGAAAGTTTTCCTGTGTGGTCAGTTCGTTCTTGCAGCTAAGCTGCAACTTTCTTGCTTTGTCAGATGTCTCATACATATATTTATGTGCATTGTCATAGTTATATATTTCCATCTTGTTCTGATATTTGCTGATTTTAATTCTTCCGCGAAAACATTATATTCATATTTTTGTGTGGCAGTTTTTGTGGTACTACAGCAAAACTTGAACCTATTGAATCTACCTTCTGCAATAAACTCATGTCTTTTGTAAAGCGATAAAGTAAACTGAAGACAGTTAAAGACAATTCAGTTTCTTTAATTAGTTCAGCAAATGGGTTTTATGTTTTTTTCTCATTCTCAAACATCTTTTAAACAAACTGATGGTTTGGCCCTTGCAAATGCAGTATGGCTACTTCTTGCACCTCACTGCATACCCCATTTTTTATTGATGCTGGGGTTTATTGTTCGTGAATGGCCAGTGCCTCAGGGTACTGTGGTGGGGCTGTGCTGCCGGAGCAAAGTTGTCTGCAGTTGACTAGTGAAAAACAAATCTGAAAGGACTGAAATAGCATCAAATATTATAAAATGTTACCATATACTGCAGCAACTACAGTGCTTGTGGTCTGTTTTGAAAATGAACTTAATGAAAGCAGTGCTTACTTCTGCATGGAAGGTTAGTTTTGTTTAATTTACATTAGCTCCAGCAAAGCTTGGATTACAGGTGTGTGTATTACAATGTGCTTAATCAGATCTAGGTGTAAGCTGTTCCCAAAGGGATTTTAGTCCCACCTTGGCCATGGCCACATCTTGACTCGTTTCCTCTTTGTGTCACACCTACTGATTGTGCAGCTGCTGGCCTGAATGAAAACTCGCTTCACAAAAACGGGCCTGTGATGATTTTTCCACTACTTTATTCTTCTCCTGTCTATGAATAAGTTTTAGTGTCAAAACCCAAGCTAATTGTAGTGGCAATTATTGGAAAAAGCAGGGTTTGTTGGCAAAGCTCTTGATGCCACTGAAGTCAGAGGTGGACAGACTGAAGTGGATACAATTTGCAGTGAAGCCTCTGAGACTTTTCTTGCCTCAAGCTTTCTATTTTCAAACCAACATAGGCAAATCCTGTCATAAGCTGGAGTCCTTCAGATTTAATTGTCAAGAAGGGATAAAAGTAATAATTGTTTTAAGAAATAGAACCAGGCTGTGCCTTGGCTCAGCAGTTTGCTGGGGCTGATCTGCAGTAGGATGCCAGTGTTCTAGAAGAAGTTGGCTGATCTGATACAGCTCAATTAAAATAAACATGACACAATTAAAATACAAAATCAAGTAAAACATTTGCTACTAACAAGCTCTGTATCTTGATATCAAATGTGTTTTTCCACATATTCTTGTTCAGTTTAACTCATTGAAGTGATTCTTCTTCAGTGAGGGTCCCCTATTCAGGCATCATTGTATACATGTTCTTTTCACATTTTCAAAAACCTGGTGGTACAAGTTCAAAATCTTGCTCCTAGAGAGGATTCCTTGGCTGGTGGTAACCTATATTTGGCAGCAAAAGCATGCCCTGCTTTTCATGACTGCTTGTTTCTTCTTTCTTTGAGAAGGAAATAAAGAGAAAGGAAGGAGGGAAGGTTCCCAGATCTTTTTTCATTTGTCAAGTTTAGAACAAAACTCCTAACGCAATCTAAATCAACCAGCCAACGCTCCTCAATAACATAAGGAACCTCAAAAAAGTATTTTTTGTGTGTTTGTTTAGTTAAGAGATGAAAATTAAGTATCCAGGCTCCCATTCAGTATGAAATAAAAAACGCAGTGTTTTCTGTGACAACAATGTCAAAGACAATCAGTATGATTTTTGGATATTTACTTTGGTTCAGGTGACTTCATACTCAGATATGTGTGTCCAGTACAACTTATTTGAAGCTGTACTGGTTAATTTTTCTCCATTAACCAATGATTGCAAATTTTGCTCCCAGATATCTTGTTTACTGTGGTTCCACCTGAGCACTGGTGGAACTGAAGGAGCTGAAAATACTTTTGAGGTACATGGACACTATCCTGTGTTGATTTGGAATAATGCTCCTTTGAATGAGTAAAGTGTTGTTATGCTTCCATGCAGGGACTGGAAGTTGTGCTCCCATTCCTGCGAGGAAATGAGTGCTCCAAGCTGAATGTGAACTCTGGAAATCTTCCATTGGCTGTGATTCCTAAACACTGTGAAACATGTAATTCTTAGTTCTGTTGGCAAACAGTCAGGTGAACCAAAGGAGTAGCTTGGAGAATATTTTTAACAAAAAAAAATTTTTTTTCAAGACTGTATCTCCTGATGCCTTACTGGATAATTCAATTTCTTCTCAAAGTGAACTCAGAGAAGTGTGTGCTCTTAGCAATTTAGTTGAGAGCTTAGAATTTGGTTTTGCAGGGAGAATTTTAGGCAAGCAGCTTTCTGGAAAGAGTAGAAGAGGGAATTGGGATTTTAAATTGTATGTGTAGAAATATATATATATAGTATTTAATAGTGTGAAAATGTTGTTGTTAGGCCTCTGCCTGGTAAACAGCAGAATTGTTCTCTGGTTACAGTTTGAAATGCCTGCCTGCTCCCTAACAGAGTCTGTGTAGGAAAGTCTGGTTTTGGTGGGATGTTTCATATTACTCTCTTCTCTTTTTTCTTTTTTTTGCTTTGTTTCACTTTTTTGTTTGAAGTTTATTTTCTGACATAACCCATGCTTTCATGAATTGCTTATACTTAGCAGACCTTCTCTTCTCATGACAGCGAGATGAAATTGTAAACTTACTTTAGAAAACAAGTTATTCCTTTAACATAAGCAAAGCCATAGCAATTTGCTTGCTTTTCCTATGAATCACACTAAAGAATGGAATAGTGTTGAGATCTGTTTACAGCTCTCGGTACCATGACTTCACACTTAAAATTATACGTTTAACTGTTGCACTCAGATTTAACTTTGGTTTGGCAGCAAGCCTAATGGGGGCTCTTAAATGTGTATATATCTTACACACGTAAGTTGAAAGAGGCTTTTTAGTCATACCCTTAACCTGGAATCCAGTAAAGGAGAAAAGTAGTATTGGTTTTACCTATGGAGTGAGTCCACCCCCCTGCCAAAATGAGTATTCGTGCAATTAAGTGTAATTGATCTTCACATCCATGGCAGTGCTCTTCTTTCATGTGCCCTAGGACTCTGCTCTGGAGTCCTTGAGTTTGATTTGCACGTCTTAATAAAAAATTCTACAGTGGTAGCTCACAAGTGCCAGGTACTGTAGCATCAGAAATGAATTGCTCTTAGCAATAAATTGGCCTGGTCACTGAGTTACCTCACACTCTTTTTAAGGAATAAAATAGTAGAATGTTTTAAAAGCTTACAAAGCAAGTAGATTCAGGAAGATGTTTTTCTTGTGAGTGGCACATTCTTGCGTGATCCAAAAAAACCGCAGGCATGGGGTCAGTGCAGCAGTGTAAAGGTGAGTCCTGTTTTCTGATAGCTCCAAAAACCTGGTGTGGGGCAGGGGAAGTGCAAAAATACTCTTCAGCTTGGCTTGAGTTTACCAACTAGGATTTCTTGACTTTCTTTTTTTCTGTTGCTAAGACAATCACTGACGGAATAAACACACTAAAAAAGCTTTGAAGTACATGAGACCCTTGGAGGGAGGGGAGTGGAAACTTTCTCTATCCTTGATTTTGACACTGAACACCAGATTTCCAGCAGAAGTTGATTGTTTGGATTTGGTTTGGTGGGGGTTTTTTTGTTTGGTTTTTGTTTGTTTGTTTGGTTGGTTTTTTTGTTTTTGTGTTTTTTTTTTTTTTCTGTTTGAAAGGGTTGACCATCAGCTGAGATGGGACCCTCACACTGAATGTGTCCCTCAACAAGTTCTGAAAGTGAGTGATGAGTAATAGGGCAGAGAGGGAGATGCTGTGTCGCCACTGTTCCAATGCTGGTACCTACCTATGAGGAATTTTCTTTCAAAGAGAATTGGGATGCATGTTTTGTTGGGCATGGATTCTTGTCACTTACCTTGTGAGGAGACAGTGGACATTTGATTATAAGGGTGATATTTGAAATGCAGGTGAAGAATACCGTATTGATTGGGTAAATAGTCATGGCTTTGAATGGGGACTGAAGAGTATTTGAAGTTTTGTGTGGTCACTGCTCAAGCAGCCACATCTTTCAGAAACTGAAATACGCAAGTGGATTCATGTATAGATCCATGTATGGATCTGTTTGACCCCAGGTGTGGCTAGTATGAAAAGCTCCCTGTGAGTTTCGAAAAGGACTTTTTCTATAGGGGAAAAACTGTGGACTAAAATTGCAGTCAGAAAAGCTTACATTACATGTCAAGAAGGTCCCCTAATTTCACCAGTTAGTATTTTAACCAACAGATGAGGTAAACATCTGTCATGACTGATTGTCTTTCCCCAGAGCAAGATCAGTGAATTTAATGATCTCCTCACATCCCCAGTGTGAATTTGTGATTCTGCGATGTCTGCAAGTTGTAGATTTGGTCCCATTAAACACAGCAAAAGCTCTTCTATTTTAATCCACTTGTACTCTCGCCTATCTAGTATGCTCACCATCCTTTTATAGTCTTGTTTTCCTTAATCTTGTGAACTCTTGGGTGTTTTGATCACTGATAAAGAAAAATACGTGATGAAATGCAATCTCTCTTCATGGGAGTTTTAGTGAACTTAGTTCATCTGCTGGACTTTTCAAGTCAGTGTGGTTTATTTGTTGCTCTATTGTTTGCATTCTTGTGTAAGTACAGTAAATATGTAGGGAAGGTTTGTCTTGTTGCTGTTACAGCAGCTTTTTTATGGGAATGATTCATGTCCAAGGCCTGTAGCGTGCATTGCTATGGAAACTTCAGGGCACAGGCTTCTCATTCCCCCTTTGGCAGAATTCTTCACAATAATTTCTCTTGTACCTGGAAATCGGGAGTGATATTTGCTACTGAAACATCGATGGGCTGAATTTTTATGATCATGCATTTAATAATTTAATATTTAATTTAATAATTTAATCTTGTGCAAACAGAAAGAGGTTTTTATTCCAAGTACATAAAACTTCCCTGATACCTTGAGCAGTAATTTTGAGGTACTTAAGCTAATGCTGCCCCTGAAAAGTCTTTTCTCTTTGATTTTATGTCCGGAGATAGGCCAGATCGGGAGTCTGAATCACTTGAGAAACTTTCCCACTCATTCTTCATTATTATTCAGGCAGGCAAGGTTCCCCAGTCTGGTTTTGTGTGTGGTTTTGCAGATGGTTGTGCAGAGATGGGATGAAGAAGAACAGGTGATTGGAAAAGGTGAGAAGTTGCTTTTGTAATGGGTGTGTTGGCTTGTGGTCATTTCAGATTGCCCCCGACAGGTGGGTTGTGCTGAGGGTAATGCTCTGCACTGTCCTCTGGAGACAGCTGGGTTCCTAGTTTGGGTCTTCATTGACCAAAAGCGAGTTGCAGATTCTTATTGCTCAACACAGAGGGCAGAAGGAATCACCAGACTTTGCCTAAGGGTTTCTTCTGCAGGTTTGGAAGGACTGTTATCCAGAAACTGCTTATCTTTTGGTGATAGGAAGAGCTGAAACATGAAGACCGGTGCTTGTATTGACTGGGTGATCTTCTTGAGTGGAAATGCAAAAGAAAAAAAATCCGAAAAGTACATAATAGGAAATCAGCAGGCAGATGGCAGAGACCCTGGAGGGTGAGTGTTCGCAAAGACAGGTGAGCTTGGACCTGGAGGGACAGGGGAAAAGAGCTTCACCTGCAGCTGCTGATTCAGAGAAAAGAGCTTGCAGGTGTCTCCAGTGTAGCACTATTACTGTTGTTGTGGCAACTTTCATTAGCTGGTTACCATCTTCCCTAGCTGGGAATGAAGTGAGTCTCTGTTCCCTTGGGAATACAGAAGTTATTCATTTTTTCCCAGAAGAGGAGAGAGTGCTGCTTGGAACGCCAGCTCTAAGTGGTGTGGTGTATTTTGCATGGTTACTGTTTGGAAGTGGTGGTGTGTCACAATGGCTGGGCATCCCTGGAATTGTTCTGTAGGTAAAGGTCTATGGAGCAGCCTGTGCCAGGCTGGAGAGCTCACTGCTGGGATTGTTGTCTGCACAATGCTCTCTCTGTGCGGCTGCAGGGCGGACACACAGAATATGTTATGGAACAGTGCTTGCTGTGTCTCTGTCTTGGCATGCCTTAGCAGGCTCTGTGTTGTGAGCACTTGCCCATGAAGCTGCCAGAAATAGATGCCTAATGGCAGAGAATTTATGAAAATTGATCTCAGCCGTGTAAAAATGCAGGTTCAGAGTGAGATCTCAGGTTGTAGAGGAAGTGATTGGGAAGTCACTTCTCAGTAGCTGGCTGAGAAAATGATCTTAAAGCACCAGTGTGCTTGGTTTTATTAAATGCTAGGATATAATAACTAGTTACTTGTTACTTAACTAAGTAAGAATTTGATAGCCTGTTTAATAATAATTCTTAAACCAGCTTCCTTATGTGGATGCTGAATTTCAGGTGTGGTAGTGCAAGAATCCTAAAAATGTACTTCCTTGGGAAAACCAATGTTGTCTTTGTATTTTAAGCAGTGTTCTGCACATACACTAGAGTTTGGAAATGGCTTGGGAGTTGTTCTCAAAACATGGCACACAGGTGAACTGCACTGAAGTCAGTCTTCAAAGGAGCCTTTAGCATGGCCTTATCCAGTATTAATTTTCAGATTGAGGATGAAGAATGATATTTTCTTTGTAGGTTGTCATGTTGTAAGTACTAAGAATTGCATCTAAAGGCAATATTTAAGTCAAAGGACAACTGTGTACAGGCTTGTTACAGGCATTGTCTGTGCAAAAGTTTCCATTACTTGTTCCAAGATTGAACAATTTTACAGAAATACCTTGTTAGAAGGAAGCTGGTTTCATTTTTATATGTGCAGTGGAAGGCTGGTTAAATGTGACTGCAACTTCTGAAAACTGTCATTGGTGTGGGTTTTGGTTTTGGCTGGTGCCATTTGAGAAGAACATGATGCTGTTTGGCTATGAGAGTATATCAACTTGCATACTTGAAATATGCCTAGGAGAATCCAGTTATGTGCATGTGGAATCTGTTGGACTTGTTGAAGGTTATTTAAATTTCAGTCAAAATTACAAATCGGTTTGCAAGTCGCTGTCATTTTGAATAATATTAAAAACTTGGAAGTAATCTTACTTTTTGAGTCTTTCATGTGACAGTCATTTGCTTATTACCTCTAACCTAGATTAATGTGTTAGGATGTATTTATTTGGGATCAAGGATTTTTAGTCCCTTAATGAACTGTTCATACAGTCAGTGGTTAGGATTTTAGGAAGCAGTTCTGGTTTCAGGTCTTGTGCAATACCTTATATAATGCAGGGAAATTAGATGTTGAAAAGATGCAAGGTTTTACTACAGTGAGATTCACTTCGGCATTGTAAAATTATTCTTCAAGTATGCTTGTGGGTTACTTGTGTTGGAAACCTTGACTGGAATCGGGACATGCGCGAGGTGCTCGCCTGATTCAGCGTGTCACACTCGGTGTGCTTTTGCCTTGTTGTTTTTCCAGCTGCCTCAGGAACAAGGAAAGTGTGACTGTGTCTTCCTGGCCCTGTTTGCTGGAATATCAGTGAATATGAATTTCCCCAAACCATAATCGTGGTAGCAGCCCCGAGCTTTTAGGTTGTCCTGCCACAAGATCTCTATGGGGAGAAGTCAGGAAACATCACTGGTCTGTGATGAGTTTCCAATTACACTGTTGCACTTCTTTTGTGCAGGATGGAAGGACTTTAATTCTCATTTTTGCCTTGCACAGAATCAGTGGTTGCTGTCCTGAGCACCACTGCAGCCTGTCAGCAGGGCTGTGATGTGTTAGATCATTGTTCAACATGGGTGTGCATTTCTTCAGTTTCTTTCATCAAACCAGAGGGCCCTCGGTTTTTAATACAAAACTTAATGGATTATGCACAGAGCTGATCCATGGTCCATGTATCATCTCTATTTTATCTGTTTTATGAATCTTCTTAACATTTACCATGTTGTTTTGACTAATGTTCAGTAATTATGACAAAATGGCATTTTAATCATCATAGCCTCCAATGTTGTTGTCACTGAATGAGGAATTATATAGAAAACATTGTTCATCTCAAAATTATTTGCCAATTTGCGAAGATAAAATTTTATGACTGTAAGTTAATAAAATTCAGTGCATAACCCTTGACACATTTAATCTCATCTGAAATTCCATTAGTTTTGCTTTTCTCATAAATATGGAGTTTCTGAATATTCTTTTAATAGACAAGTTCCACTATTTATTCTCAAATCCAAACAGAATACGAAGCTCTCCTTTCCCTTTGCGCAAGGCTGGATGAGGGAATGCTTCACTCTGAAATCAGAGTTAGAAACAGGACATAAATCCAGTGTGATTGTCCTCAGGCTGTCTCCTTTGGTGCAAGTTTAGCTGTGACCATTGCATGAAAATAATCTGCTGTGAACTATATTGTGTATAACCTGAATATTTATAAGTACGCTGGTTGTAAGTGCTGAATTATTATGTTGTATGCATTTGCAGTTCACTATATTGATCTTCATGGATTCTTTTTAGACCTTCATTCCACAGCCTGGTAACTAAAGGTCATACATACAAAAAAATTAGATCCATAAAGCTTAAGATTGTCTTCATGTGTTGGCCAGAATTATGAGCAAATAAAATACCTGGTTTTCACTTTTAGTGTGGGGATATGTTGAAATTATTCATGGTAATTAACCAAAGTAGTTTCTAATTCCTTATTGCATAAGTATATAATTTCATTTTAAAGAGGCAGTGTGTTCGTCAGTGATGTTTCATATTGAATTTCTGTAGTAGAAGATTCACATTTGTGTTTATATATTAAAAGAAAGTATTTTAAATTATGCTTTGGTAATTATCTCTAAATTGCTTTTGAATTGGGAATGGGATAAGTGTTTCTTTAACTGTCTCATATCTTCAGTGTTTATTTGCTTGGTGATACTTAATTTGGAACAATCATATAATTCAATTATCTTTGTTCCATATCCATAGCCTTGCTGAAATTAGGCTTTTTGGTTGGTTTCAGAAATACTCAGTTATGTCTTTTAATACTGAGTTCTTGTTCTTTTCCATTACTTTAGCACAAGTTCTGGAAACCTGTTGGGAGTTGCAGAGTGACTCCCGGAGCCTCTCCTTGCCCGCTGCGCCCCCGCCAGCACGGTGGCCTGTGCTGTATTAGTGTTCATATTTGCATGCTTTAAACACAGCGTGTTACATTAGGAAATCAGTCTAGATAAACCTGGGTTTAAGCCTCCTGCTGAAACGTCCATCAGTAATCCCACATTGAGTGATCTGCAAAATGGAATAGGGAAGTGATCGTGTGTGGTTTAATACACGCATATTGCAGCTTGTTGTGAGGTTTGGGATTGGGTTTTTGGGGGGTTTCTTCTGTTTGTTTTGGTTTTTTCCCCCCACCTAAATGAGCCTTCGCTGCCGTACTGCCACTTTGAAACCGTGAGAAGTGTTATGGAAAGCAGGTTACTGTTATTGAAGTGCAGGTTTGCAGTAGCTGCAGTTGAAGCAATTTTAATGAGTTTGAAGGAAAAAACCCTGAATCTGGTGAGTTCAGAATAAATTACCACAAGGCTTTTGAATTGTCCTTTGGTGGTTGTACAGGTTTTTCATGCTGCAGCCTTGAATATAATAAGTTAATTCACAAGCTGCAGGTTTTATGTTCTAGATGAGACAAGAACTTCAGAGAGAGCTGCCATGATTTGTCATCCAGTTCTCTATTTGTATTATAATAAGAAAAAGAAATAGCAAATGGCACTGGAGAAATGGAAACTCACAGTGACAAACCTGCCTTCTTTTTCCTAATTCCAGGGCATATTCCCTTGTGGATTCCAGTCAAGTGTCTACCTTCCTGATTTCTATTCTCCTCATAGTCTACGGCAGTTTCAGGTAAGATTTTTTTTTAAGGTTCTGCAGAATTTTTATTTTTCAAGTGAAAATATTGCAAGTGACTGAATACAGTTTATGCCTTTTTGTTTCATTGTATCTTTGTCAGACTTAACCAACATAAAAAAAACTTACTTGCTTCTGAGAAGGAAGTGGAAAAGGAAGAAATAAGAGCGAGCTGGGGTCTGAAAGATATAATTGTATGGCATGGTACAAACACATATAAGATAAAAGTCAGTCCTCGAGGACAGCTCTATAAAGTCGTATTTTAGGGGATATAAAAGGATTGGTGAGACAGATGGAAGGTACTGTTCTCGATAGCAGAATTTTTTATACATTATCCGGTGGTGGTTGATTGAGAATGTGCTCGTGTGATTTCAAACCAGTCGTGTAAAACAGCGCTCCCCGGGTCCCACTGCTCTTCACTCGAGGGTCTGAATGGAGAAGTGGGAAGCACTGTCAGTGTTGAATTCCAGCAAAGCATCTGAGAACTGCTGCGGGATGAGTTTGAGTCTTCAAAACTCAAATTTGCCTCATTTTAGGAGACCTGAGTATAGTTTAGAGAAAACACAGTTATCCCTTTAGACTTGCATGCTGTATTATAGTGTTTGTTTTACTGTAGTGGTACCTAAGGAATGAGACTCATATTGACATATTAAAACAATATAATCACAATATGAAAGTATTATTTTTTAAAAACTTAAATACAGCAAGTTTTTCTTTCTGCTCCTTGAAGAACATTGCTTCATTTCACAACTCTGTGTAAAAAGCCTCATACTCACTACGGAGTCTCTGAACTGCCATGAGTATTCCTGAAATAGATGATAGCTGTGCTTGTACATATGATGTAAGTTGCAGCTGCTTTAGGATAAGAGGTTTTGTATCAGTATCATAAGTTAATAAAGTCATATAATGAAAGAGCCAATTTTTTTGCAAGAGCTGTCTGTTGTTATTAGCAAGTGTTAGGTAACAGCACTGCTGGTGGAATTAAAATAGAAGGCTTTAGGAAAACAAAATCTAGAAATGATCAGAATGAAGAAGTAATCGAAGGTATTTGTTTAGTTTTTTCTTCAATTTTTGAGTCAGATTAGCATATAATTGAGGGACTAATTAAATTTTTAACTGTTTGAATTTATGCAGTTGTGTAAAAAATTGCTGCAAGAAGCCACAGTGTTTATTAAAATTCAATTATGAAAATGTAGTGCAATATAAAACAGCAGGAGTGTATGAGCTTAAATTGCTTATCTTTCTTGGAGCTCCTTGCCCTTAAAAATTTTCCCCTGCTGTTTACCATCCTATTCCTATTGGTACCTACACAGGCTCTTAGCATTTCGTCCTATACTTCACATTTAAATCTGCTCACCTAGCAAGGACTGCGAACTCAGAGCAACCTGACTCACTGGATGAAGTACTGGGATGGTCATGGATACAAATCCACTGAGGAAATGTCCTGTTTCAGTCTTTTTCCTTTGCATATATCCTAAAGACCCCATGATGTGAGTTACAGACCAAAATAGGGTCTCAGAGTTTTAAAATTACTTTCCTAATTAATCTCCTGTATGTGGTTTCTTTAGCAGGTGTCTGAGCTGAAACCCACAGTTTTGTTGGGGACTTGGACAAACTCTGATTCTCTTTGATCAGTGAGCGAGGTCAAAAGCAGATTTTTACAGAAAATTGTACAGTGGTGTTAACAAAGGGGTCTGAAATACAATTAAGGTATTCAATAAATTCAAGTGTGGTACTAAGTTACAAAATTATATTCATCTGGAAATTCTTAAAGTAGTAAAATGAAAACTTCTGGCAAAGCAGATGAATTTTCTTAGAAAACTGATGTGCTGAAAAGATGAAAGTTAGAGCCTAGGGTGCTCATTCGCATCTGTCAGTAGTGGAGTGTTCATCTGGATTTGAGTTTCGTCTCCTGCACAGCTGTCGTACGACAAAAAGAAAGTAGCACTCCTTAGTTAACCTTTGTGTTGCAGAAAGTGGGTTTGGTTTCTGATTTTCAGCTGAAAAGAAGCAGGTAGATTTATTGTAGTATTACTGGCAAGTGGCTGAAACAGACGTTCCGTAATAGGATCAGAAAGAATTGGGTGGCTGAGTCATTAGGATAAAACCCACGTGTGTGGTGGATCTAATCTAAGGCAGGAGGCTTCAGGGGAACCGAGAAAAGCCTTGGTCCACTGTCCTTATTAATAGAAGTAGCATTTGTCCAAAACAAATGAAAAAATCCCAAACCCTCAGTATATTCAGAGGAACATGTAATAAATCATGTGTAAAGCCCAGAACCAGAACAAAGTGCAGTTATAGAGTTGTTACTTTCCTACTTCTTTTACTGTGCATGAACAAGCATTTCCTGCCTACATTTGTGCTGGGTCAGGAGTTTCAGCTTCCAGCCCTTCTGAACATCTCTCTCATGTACATTCTGACTGCTCTCAGTCCTTGAACCTGACATACTTTAATTATTGGCTGCCAAAGGGGCAAGTCTAATCCTTTAAAAAAATACAAACTGCAAACTGGAGCATGCAAGTAGATGTGTTAGTTGTGGATTTTTAAAGAGGTGAGCTCATCTTGAAACAGGTTGTTTCCGGGGCCAAGATAGCCACCTATTCTTGTCCAAATGCTTCTCTGTGACTTAAATGTTGGGGTTACTTTGCAGGTAACAGCTAAATCTTCTTCTATCCTATCACCTCCCCAGACATGGGCTCTCAGCTTATGTAAAGCCAGATTTAACCCAGAATCTACCTGTTCAAATACCTGCTTTTGAGCCAAACCAGGAAGTGGGGGATGACACTGGGGCCTTCTGTCTCTAGGCTTTGGGTATCCAAAGTGTGGGTGTAAATACAAGGTAGTTCACACGGTGAACCCAGAGTGTTCATGTGAACATGGTGTGCTAAAGGTTGGCCATTCCCATGCTCCCAGAGCTCTTGGATGGGTGTCTGTCCTCACTAGTAGAGCAAGAAGGACCTTCTCAATCTCAGTAAATTGCATCTGCAGGTGCCTCTATAGATAGATCCTTGTGTTCCTCTTTTCTCCATTGTTTCATAAGAACATCTCCTGCAGGGTTTCCCTGAGGCATTTTTGCAGTGGAAGGGATCCATAGTTGAACCTGAACTTTGCAGTTAGTGCCGTGCCAGCAACTCACTCATTCCTTTGGCCTCAGCGTAACCCTCTGGAGTGGCTCCCTGCGGGGGGCGACTCGCTTGCTTTGAAACCCTGCGCTGGAAATCCGACCAGCTGGGGCTCTGAGGACCCACAGAGGAAACAAGGGAGCAGTTCAGTGCCCCTGGGGAGCTGCTGGCTCAACATTCCCTTTGGGAGCCCGGGAGAAACTTGAACAAAACCGTGAATGTTTCCCAGCTTGCCATTTCTCCACAGCCCAGTAGTTTTGTGTTTGTCTTGTTTTACAGTATGATTTTTAACTTTCTTGGAAGGTGTTTTAGTGATCACTTCTCAATTTTTTTTATTACATTAGTGATAATTTGTAGCAGAGGGAAGAGCCAAATCATAAAACAGTTGGAGATTATTCAGAGGTTGGCTTGGAAGAGCAGCTGTGTTGTTAAGTGAAAATAATTTCCTAATTTATGCTTACTTTGGAGGCAGGGATATTTATAGGTAATAATAATTGCTGACACTATTGCAATGAAAAGAGAGGGGGCTGAGGTTGTTTATGAGCAGCAGATCTAATAGGTTTTATTTCCAGTTTTCTCTGCTGATGGCAATCCCTTAAGTTATGAGTTGCCTGATGCCACTGGGAGAATGATAGTGTGTGGTTCTGGCTAAACTGTGCTAATTCAGAGGGGACCAAAACGCTGCACTGAGAAAAGAATTATCTTGTTTGCCTGAGTCTTGGACCAAGTCCTGGAGGGCTGTCAGCCTCCTCCCAGATTTTTATAGCTTGAGAGGAAAATTATAAAGCTACAATGCATCACGGGGAAAAAGGGAGTGTGAGTGAAGGATGGAGGCACTCCAAACAAACGGGCAGAGCAAAGAGATCTTCAGAAGAACAAGCTAAGAACAACAGATTAATTTGTTAGAATTTTAGTGTTCCTCCATTGCCTCTTTGTATTTTCAATAACTCTTTAGCTAATGATCCATAATCTGTGTACAAGTACTATGTGTCTGATATGGAAGCTTCCTTGTGTTTTGCCTGAGACCAAGAGCTGCTTTAATCTCATAACGCTGTTGGGGAGCACTTGCTCAATAGAAGCAAAGGAAACAAACCAGTTCTAAAGGCTGGAAGAGCCTTTTTCTTGTTTTTGTTTTATGGAGTGAAACTGCTCAACCCCTCTGTCTTTAATACACCACACGTGTCTTGATCCTATAGATTTGATTGTGCCTAATTCCAGGTTCTGGGAGTGCAGCACAGACTTGCTCACTTGTGCATTGCAGTAGATGGTCAATGCACTGCAATGAAATAACTGTGACACCTCTAGAATTGTTTAGAAGACTGGTGTATTTATTACTGGTCTGGTAAATTAATAGAATTTGTTTACTTTGTGTAGCACAGTTAAGCTAAACTTGAAAAGAAGTTTGATGCCTGTTGACCTGGAAGTTTTATTGAAATACTTGGATGCTGCTGTAAGCTTAAGACAGGAGCTGTGCAGTGAGAGATGCACAGTGCTTCTGGTGCTTCTCTGTAGCTCATTTGAACAAATCAATATGCAGGTAAATCATGGATACCGTACATGCATCCAAATGAGAAACTGTCATGGTAAACTTGATTGCTGGTATTTTTGTTAAAAAGCACTTTGAATTTAACAATAGAAATTATTGCTGGTCAAAACAAACCTTAAGTGAAATTCCCTCTTTTCAGAAAGTTACGCCAAATGTGTTAGAATATAATCTGGAAGTTGCATCAAAGTGAAGGACTGTGGCAAAAGGGGTAGAATACTGTGCTCAACTGAAACTTTTTAAAAGTGTGTATATCAAAATGAAAAGATGAATCAGTAACAGCTGAGCTGGGTACTTGGGAGTGTTGTCAGCTCCTATGGATTAATTAAAGTGTATCAATTTGTACTATTTATTCAGAGCATCCTCTACTCCTCTGTTCTGTGTGCATGTAAAATATATATCTGGTTATTTTCTAGGCTTTGCTGAAATTTCTTCAGTGAAGTAAGACCTTACATTAAGCAGACATTTAAAAGCTAATTTGGGTCATTCATAACAACATTTCGAGGAAGGAAATAATATTGTCTTAAAAATGAAATCTGATAGTCAAATTTGAATGAAAAGGAACAAAATGAGAACTTGGAAAGAGTTCAAATTCACAAGAGAATTGAAATGTTTATTGTGCTTCCATCGTGTTCTACACTTCCCAGAAATCAGGTAACAACAAGAGCAGCACAGATATTTAACACTGCCCAGTGCAGACACTGTGGTGACTGGTCTCACTGTCAGAATCTGGGATGTTGGGCCTCATTTGGAACCAAGCACTTCGGTTATTTTAATTTCCCACTGTGTATGGTGTTGTTTCCAATAACCAGCATTACAGGGCTTTTCCAGGGGGAGGGTGCTGTGGCAGTGGGAATGAGGCTGCAGCTGATGAGCCTAACCAGGAGTTTGGAACTCATGTGTCGCCTGTGCTTTGTTCCCTGCAGGTCTCTGAACATGGACTTTGAGAATCAAGACAAAGAGAAAGACAACAGCAGCACCACTGGGTCTTTTAATGGCAACAGCACCAATAACAGTAAGGGTCAGCTTTACTCCTTACCTTCCTCGCTTCACTTCAGTGCTGCACCTCCTGCTTCACCTGTGCTGTGTTTGAGCTGCTGCATTGCAGATTCCCCTGATCCCAGACTGTGTCTGGGCACTCCCCACCTCGCCGTGCTCTGACACTGCTGTCCATGTCTGGCTCACATCCATGGAGGCTGAATTTAAAACATCAACGTAACATTTCCATAATGCATAAAAATTGCATGTGGCACAGCTTGTCAAGTTTTACTGGAAATGGAACAGCTTTACTTTTTAAAAGCCACCCCACGGTTAGGAGGAGGAAATATAATTCCTTTTTGTGTGGAGCTCATTGCTATGGTGTGTTGGCCAGTCTGTCAGCAGGGAGGGATCGTGGAGTGCACTGACAAGTCCCTGAGGAGGATTCAGCCTTATCAGTAAAGAAACTGAAGTAGAGAATTCACATGGCTCTGAGAAACTCATTTATAATGGACAACAAAATATGTGTCTGCACACTGTCTGTTCAGAGTGGGATTAACATGTCAGCTCCTGCCTGGTGACTGTCCCTTCTGTAATCTATAAATGGATTCCAGGCAGCTTGGCCATCTGACATGCACAGTTTTGCAGGTAAAAATATGGAACCAAACAGTTAGAGTGGAACACAGTGTGCACAGTGTGTTGTAAATTCATACTTGAGTTTAACTTAGAGCAATTTATATTGCCATATTTTGAGAATAGGCTCTAGGAGGAAATACTTTCCCAGAGTATAGAAGGCAGGAGTGAGAAGCCCTGTGCATGAAATCCTGAATGCTACACTTGTTTTGTTTAAAACAAGAAATATATCTTTAAAATTATAACATACGTTGTATGTGTCTCTTGCTGGTTTTGTCTTTTCTGATGTAGACTCTTGGAATTCAAATAGTTGTCAGAGCACTGTTCTGTTGGCAGCACAGAGCAGAGGTTGCTGTGCTTGGTGGTACAGCAAGGAACAGTTGAAGCTTTTGGCATCTGGGAAGGAAGAGAAGACAGTCCGGGGCTGGGGAATAAGCACATTAAGGGGATTAGCTGTCAAAATGATCAGAAATTAAATGAAGAACTCTGACATTTAATGCTGCAGGCACTAATTCCCAGATGCCAAGGTGGTGTGTAGTGTGTCATTTCTGGGGTTTTGTTTCGTTCAGTTTTTCTCTAGGGAAGTTGAAGGGCATGTGAATAAATGTGCTTTCTCAGAGCAGGAGGAGCCAGATCTAAGTCACAGATCAGAATTTTTGTGTCTTCACACTGTCATCACTTCACTTGCACTTCACAATGCACTGTCATTGCACTTTACCATAATGTACCAGACCTCAGCAATGTAGAAATCCCAAGTGACTGAGTTCTGCTGCTTTTTATTTTTAAAATTTATTGTGCTACTTATGTTTAAGAACAATAGATCATGACATGAAGTAATAAACGACATGACCATGTGCAAGTGTCATGGCTTCCATGCCTTTTGTTCAGCTTTTCTTTTATGAAAAGGGTTGAATATTTATGACAGATACTAAGTTGTAGTGAGTGTATTTCATGTATGTTTGAGGTTTTTCAGGACAGTCGGATACATTGGTAACTGAGTTGTACAGGTAACCTGTTATTTTTATGACTTGCCACTCTTGACAGGAAAAAATAAGACACATTCTTACGTAGAAATACACACAGACACACAATCTGTGTGCATATTTACTTGTCTGGGAATATATCACAACCTAAAGACTTATCCTTCAAATCCTGGGATTGGTAAAACCCCCTTCATACAGCAGTGTTTAATTATTTTGGGATAATACAGTTGATGTCGAGCTGGTTTTACATCTCTTCTAGGTCTGAGTCTTGTATTGTTTTCCACTGGTCACTTAGCAAGTGACTACTTCATGTTACCTGTTACTGCTTTAGTGCTTCACAAGTAGAAGTGTGTCTTGTGTTTTTGATTGGGTTGCTGCTTATGGCTTCCCCCCACCCCGAATCAAATGTAAATATAGCTACAGAGACTGGCTTAAGTGTTGGAATTTGTGGGGTTAGGTGGGCTTCTCAGTTTTGCTGGTAATTCTGAAAACTCAGAAATGCAGTAAAAGTTGACCCATCCCCTGATTAACATCCCTGGTAGTCACACTGCATGGGTGAGGTGGGGGAAATACTGAGAATAAAATAATTCAGTATGTCTGCCCTGTTTAAAATTACTGCCAGCTTTAAAATATGAGCCTGAATTCGTGTTGCTTTTTAGCAAAAAGGCAGTTAGAGTGCACTGCACTGATCTGGTGGTTTCATAAAGAGGTAAATGACTTAGGTCTTTTTGGAAACTGCCCTTTATTGTTAGGCTTGATATTATCTGGTGATTTCAACCTGTGATGCAATTTAAGAGCTTGGTGGCCTTCACCCAAGTGGAATTTGAAGCTGTGGCACCCTTTGCATGAGCTGGGTCAGCCAAACAGTGGGCAGGCTTTTCACCTTGTGTTCAGAGATTAAGTGAACCTTACATATGCTCTGTTCAACACACAACAGAGCGTCTCAGTGTAAAGTGACTCTAATCCCTAAATAACGTTAATTTGCATAACTTGTTAGTCATTCTAGGTATGGCACAAGCTAAAACTGAACTTGGGGTTTCTGGGTGCTGCAGAGCGGGGCTGTTGCAGCGCACACCCAGCTGCAGCGTTTCTGCACGGTGTCCGTGCCTGGTGCAGCAGCACTGAAGGGGAGGTGCTGGCAGAGCCCTGCCCCGCGCCGGCGGGGCCGCTGTCCGCGTGCGCTACCAAACACGATTCAGTGTCCCCCTTTCTCCTGCAGGTATTCAAACCATCGATTCCACCCAGGCCTTGTTCCTGCCCATTGGAGCATCCGTGTCTCTCCTAGTTATGTTCTTCTTCTTCGACTCAGTTCAAGTTGTCTTTACAATATGCACAGCAGGTGACTAAGTTTTCTTCTCTTTATAAGACTTGGAATAGAACAGAAAGTATAGATGTAATTAAATATTGTTGGTAAGAATTGTAATGCATATCACAGTACATTAAAAAAAGAATCATCAGGTTTCGCAGTTGTATTTTCATGTCTGTAGCTATAAATAAAGTGACAAGCATTATTTGAGAAGTATTTTCCACTTAGAGATGTGCTAAACCTACTGAACTATAAATTGCCAGAGGTCTAAACATGCCCAGATGTATTACTTTGCATGAAGTTCACTTGTTTATAAATCAGTGCTCAGGACTGTACATGGTATTTCATAATTCAAGTACTTCATAGGAAATAACTTTGGAGATCCTGTCCAGAGACTTCTTTCCTAGTTTAATTTTGGTTTTGCTTTCATGCAGTTTTTCTGTTTCTAGTCTCACTAGCATTTGAATATTAGTCTTTTGCACTGCTTGAATTTAGAACAAAATTGAAACTTACCTGCAAATAAATTGCAAATCCTCCAATCCTGTTTAGCATTTACATTTTGTCTTTTAAATTAATACCAAGCCTTGCTTTTTGGAAAATTTTTGCCTTTTGATCTTTTTGCAATTCTTCAAGAAATCAGCTGCTGTTGAGAGTAGCAAGATTCTTCCTGCTGCTCCAGATACACAGCAGCTTCTAAAAACTGTATTCAGTCATTGTACATACTGAGTCTGTGAGGATTTTTAGACTCCTAAATACCTCTCATCCTCTCCTACTTCACTGCAGGCTTTTCCCTCATGGTTTAACTCCTGAGCTGTGCATCCTCTCCAGCCTCTTAAACAGGGCTGATGTTGATGGGTGAAATCTAAATCTCTAGTACTGAGACTCGTGTCTAATTCTACCTCCTGTAGAAGTCTGTTGAATTCTGCTTTTATAACTTTGACCTATGACACATACATTCTTTCCTATTCAAAAATACTTCAGATAGATTCTGCTGTATGCTAGATATCACGGGAACACATACACACAAATATATAAGCTATTACAAGGAAAGATATATGACAAAAGAGGAATTTTAATTTGTCAGGGTTATTGATCCATTTATTTTTAAAATGACCTTGGGATTTGTAACTTTATTTGTAACACTTCTGTGTGTAACTGGAGGATCCTGTGTCCCTTGGGGCTTGTTGCACGTTTCAGGGGATTGGGGGTCAGTGCTCTTGGGTATCTTTATTCTTGAACCTGCTTTTTTGGTATGTTTGTGACTTTCCTTGGGCTTGCATCAGAGGGGGTGTCGTCAAGCCCAGAACCTCTGAAACGCAGAGCTCCCTCAGAGGCTGTACAGCAGGAAGGGGACGCTGCTGGAGTTGGGAACCTGGGGCCGTGGAACTTGGTCCCTCTGTCCCTTGAAGCTCAGGTCATGCTATTTTACATCCTCCGTAGTTAGTAGGGGCTGATGTGGGGGACTGCTAAATTACAGTTAATATCTGGTTTCTTAAACCCGTCTTAAATATTCCTCTCACAGAGATTTGCCTTTCAGGGAGGAGTCAGGAGCAAGGGTAGGTGCAGCAAGCAGCCAAAGCCAGGACCCACTGCTCGGCGGAGGGCAGAGCCCCAGAGCTGGCATTGCCTGCAGCCACGAGTTAAGCCAAGGGATTCCCGAATCATCGGGATTGAGGCTGGAGGGGACGGGAGGCTTGGGACTGGGAGCCTGAACAGTCAGGGCCACGCCGGGAGCGGCTCCTCATGGGCTCTCTGCACTGGTGTCACTGCAATTTTACCCTGGTGTCACTGCAGTTTTACCCTGGTGTCATTGCAGTTTAACTCGCACACACTGAAGGAGCCCCGCATGGGGACACCAGGGCAGGAGGTGCAGGGTTCCCTGCTGGGCAGAGCTGGAGGGGGAGGAGAGATTTCAAGGGCCAAGAGGGTCGAGCCTGTGGTGGTGGAGTGCGGGTAGGGAGCAGGGAGGGTGGGCAGTACTTGGGGCAGCAGGGGCACGCGGTTTGTGGGCAGTGTTCTTTGCCAAGCACCTCCGAAGAGTTTCTTAGTTCAGTTTGTGCAGAGTTGCCACACTGTTCATTCTTTCCTTACCTGTTCTGGTTTTCTATCCCCCTCTGAAATACTGACAGAACTGAGTTTTCATGGTGCTGTTTGTATTTAGACACTTCTTAAATTTTCTTTTTAGATTATTTGAGTTCTCCTTTTTTGGTTTGGTTTTGTTTCAAATCTTCCTCCCACCAGAAGGGAAAGACATGGTTTGACCCAACAAATTTTTCTCCAGTTGGCTTAAACTGTGTAGAGAATGGCTTAAACTGTAAGAGAATGTTTGATTCTTTCCCATCATCTTCATTTGCAAAGAGAAGAAAAATTCCTGTTAAAAACCAGCAACAATAATTTTTAAAGGAATAAGTAGAGGACAGCACAAAGATCTGAACTGCAGCATGCAAAAAGTTCCAAGTGACTTTCATTTTCATTGCAGTCTGTTCTTGCTGCACAGTTCTGGATGTCTGCTGCTGGCATGTTTGTGTCTCCACGTCCTCGCGCTCCAGCCTTTTAAACAGTCCTTTAAAAAAACTGGAAGGAAAAATGATTATAAATACCAGCAGTTACTAAACGTTTTTACAAATGTGTGGGTGGGATAAGTATGCTGCTTGAAAATGTTTATGGAAATAGTCTGTTTGGATATTTATGTATTTTTATCATTCTGTTTTCAAAAACTTAAAGTACTTCATGTTTTAAAAAGTCAATTTGCCAGCTACTGGCAATAAGTTATTTGAAGTTGTACTGTGTTTTAGTAATGAATAAAGAGTTTTGAGTGAGATGGGGGAAAAAGTTACTGAGTTAAAAAGTGGAAAAAACCCTATTTATTATGCTGAGTTAGTCTGCGTCGCATGTTGAAAAATTGTAAGAAAATCTCACGGCCAGTTTGTAGTAGATTTTTTTTTTTTACTCAGAATATGTGAAAACTGTTTTTCTTGCTGACATGACCATGAAAAGATTTAAAACTTTTTTTTAAGGTTTGGGGATGGGGCGTTGCATTCCTTTGAGAGCTCTCATTTCATTTCTGTCTGAAGGCTCACTGTTGTGCAGAAAACCTCAGAGCCTTGAGCTGCTCATGCTGGAATAATACTGAGCATATGATAATAGGACATTGTTGCAAGAGCTTTTTCAAATTAGAGAAGCCTGTTTGTGTACTGTACAAATTAGGTCTGAATGTCCTAATATTACCTTTTCTTCTTTTTGTAGTCCTTGCAACAATAGCTTTTGCTTTCCTTCTGCTCCCGATGTGCCAGTACTTAACACGGCCTTGCTCACCTCAAAACAAGTAAGGACTTGAGCAATCCTTTGCTCCTCTTCTTGTGTGTTGTATTTCTTTCTTTTAATGAGAATTCTTTAATATGCATTAACCTCAGGCCTGATGTTTGTGCATGTTTTTTGTGCCAACATCATGTTTCCAGTTTGAAAGTAGGAAGCACAATTTCTGCAAGTCACTCGCACTTGCCAGCCTGGCAAATGCAATGCCATTACAGGGGACTAGATTTCCCAACAGTGATTCTTAATAAGTTTGGCTTGTTTTGGCTGAGATTTTAGAGTTTGGGATTTGGCACTGGATTTTAATGTTTGTTAACACTGGACTCTGGATTTTAATGCTGGCTCTTTCAGAGACTGTAGTTAAACAAGTGGAAATTACAGTTGTTAATGTCATGTTTTGAAACTAATTTTATTTTTTAACCTTGTGATTGGAGTTCATGTTGCTAAAAGGACTATCTTAGGTGGTGCTAGGAATGGTGGCAATTTCAAGAGTGGTGCCAAGATTTACAGGGGTTTTTCCATCTCTGCAGTTCATGGTTTACACACAGTATTTGAGTGTGAGGAAAGCTTTTATTTTGTTGCTGTTTTGGTACCTATTTGTGGCAAAGAAACTTTCCTTCAGTTGTTCTTGGCATCTTTGATCAGCAGTTAAGCCTTGTTCCAACAGTGTCCATTTTCTGTTCTTTAAATGGAAACATAAAGTCTTCCAGCTGATGTTTGTGTGTTGTTCCAGGATTTCCTTTGGCTGCTGCGGGCGTTTCACTGCTGCTGAGTTGCTCTCGTTTTCTCTGTCTGTGATGCTTGTCCTTATCTGGGTCCTAACTGGCCACTGGCTCCTAATGGATGGTGAGTATGTGAATTAAGGGGTTTTACTGCTGGTTTGTGCCTGTTCTGACACATCGGTGCCTGGTGATGATGGGTGAAATTTGCTAATATTAATGGCTTGGCTGCTGAGCTGTGTGGCAGACTCCCTGAAGAGCCACTGCGAGGAACATGCCAGAGGAATGCTTGGGACACCTGCTTTTCTGGTTTGTAAAAGCTTCCAGGGAAGTGCCAGAACACTCATGAAAGATATTCCGCACCTGCGTAGTGTAGGGTGAATGGCCAGACTGAATTAAAGGTATGTGGAGACAGTGGTTGTTTATGATTCATAGCTTGATCCTAAAATTCTGGTTAACTTTTGCTGTGTATCTTGTTTATTGGTTCCGATGCTCAAATAATTTGTTGTGAGGCAGCTCACAGTAGCTGGTTGTCTTTGATCTCTTTGATGCTTGCCTTGGGTGGTGAGATGGCCTTGGGCAAAACTGGCAATCAGCCAGCTGGCTTGAGGGTGTGATTTATTGGGGGTTTTTCATGGTGGTTGACCTGAATTCACAGCTTACTGTTCCGAAAAAGAGCCTTCATCCTTCCCTCCTGCCTTCCAAATCTCTTGTGCTAGCTGTGGCACTCACTTAATCACATGGTAAAGTGATCCAGCTCACTGGAATGGCAGTGTACTTGGGTTTTGCCAGCCTATTTTTCTGCTGCTGCAGTGAGATGGATTATTGTGTAGTCAGGTGTGTGCTAAATTTGGCAGAAGGTAAGTGGCAGCATGATGGGATCTGAGGGGATGGAGTGGATATAATAGCAAAGGCATGAGGGGGTAGCCAGGAGCAGGACCTCTGCTTCTCAGCAGTGTCAGGCAGCTAAATTGGCTTAGGACATGGTGTAATGGCACCCTGAGGTCCTGATTGCTTGAGGAAAAATTGCTGCAACATTACCTGCCCTTGAAACTGTTTGTTACGATAGAAAACATTAATCCCATCAGCTTCCTGTTCCTCCTAAATGAGGCAGCAGCAGCAGCAAGTCCTTAGTACTGAAACCTCTCATGGCACCTTCATTCTTTCTTTTGTATATGGGCACTATGCTTCATTCATGGTTTGAACTGCTTTAAAAGTCCCACCTGTTGTATGGAAGGGAAATACCTTTTAAAATACCAGATACTAAATGAAAAATTGCAGACAAAGTCTGTTTTGTGATAAGCAGAGTAGCTTACCATGAAATCAAGGGTGACACTTGATCTGCAGGAGCTGCAAAGCTCAAAGGAATGTCAGGTGTGGATTTTGGCAGAATCTGAAGCGTTGCCTACACTGAGATACCAGCAGAAGCATTTAGTTAAAAATAGTTATTTTTGTGAGTGCCTCAGTCTGACATGGTGGACTTTGCAGTAATTAATCTACAGAGCTCTGAGCTGCCAGTGCAGAGTGGTGTCTGGCTTTTATTTCTCTTGGAGGTTTTTTATGATTTATTGAATTGTGTGCTGCTATCTTGCTTTGAATTATTTTATGTAGTTTGTATTAAGGGAGTTTGAACTATATAGGTGATCCTCCTGTCATTTGTTCAAATCCAGTTAAATCAGGGTTTGCCAGTGACACTAAACAGGGAATAGCTTTTATTGGCCTTTGTCAGGGAAACACACTGGAGCTTTAGTCCTCGGGCTGTGCTGCTGCATGTGGGATTGCAGCATCTCTGCCTTCTCTGTGGCTGAGTCCTGGAGATGCCAGAGACTCCGGTCCGGAGGGCAGCGCGGGCAGCAGCGCGGGCAGCAGCGCAGGCAGCAGCAGCGCTCACTCGTGCATCCCAGTGGAGCACTCCTGTGCTTAAGGCAGCGCTGGGAGCTGCTGGCTGTGCCCGGCCCGGGAGGATCCTCTGGCCGTCGGCAGAGAATGAACCAAGTATTGTGAACGTGCTGCTCATCGCCTGGGCGGGGCTGCAGGAACGGGGCGGGTGTTCCTTCTGAGCAGCAGCGCGTGGAGGGTCCTGGGTGTTCGCTCGGGGCTGTGCACTTGATTCTCTCAGTGTGAAAGAGCATTGCTGCTCGAGAGCTGAGGAGAACACGGGAAATACTTCGTGGTAATTGCCAGGCCTTACGAAATCGAGGTGTGGTGGTTCCTGCTGAACAGCCTTCACTGCCCAAATCCTGCCTTGCCCCTGCCTGCACAGCCCTTGGCTGAAGTGCTTCTAAAGGCAGGGACGTGTTACAGGGTAGAGTGAGCCCGTGTTGGCTCCGGGGGGGTTGTTCTGGCATGCGATGAGGCACATTTGTAGGTACTGAAATGCTTATTTCTCAGAGCACATTGTTTGATGACAGATTCACCAAGCATGGTCATTGTTCCCTGGTAAAGCCTACTTGAAATAGAAGCTTTCCTAAATAGTGGGCGGAGCTAGAGATGTACAACAGGAATGCTAGAGATGTATGGAATATCTGTAGCTACAGAGTGAACGGCATGCTCACGGATACCCCGGGAGCTGCAGCAGCAATTGGGCCTGTGTTCTGTGATCAGATCAGAGCTTCACCTGGTGGCCTGTGGGGGAACTTAAAGCTTCCTCAGCTTGCAGAGTGCTTTGTAAACCAGACCCCACACCACCAGCATCTTGGAGCTTTCACCTGCTGTGGATGCAGGAGAGCTGGAAAGCTGCCAGCGAGTCTAATCACATATGCAAGAATATTCTTAATCCTCAGAATATCCCTGTTCCATAAGGAGTATGTTTGCAGGGACTCTGGAGTTAATTTGTTCTGTTAATTGAGAGTTCGCTGGTTGTGTGGCTGCTCTACCTTTCTTTCTCTCTTTCTCTCATCTTTGTCTATTTTTTCAGTGATTTGGAGTATATTTCAGTGAAGATCTGCCTTCTATTGTTTGTCAACACTGTGCATGAGCTTGGATAGGGAACCTGGCTTCCATTTAGAGAAGTCCATTGACTGCACTTTGGCCCATATTGTACTTGCTCTTGGGCATTCCTGCTTTTCTTGCTTTTTAAATGTACCAGTGTTTCTTAAAGCAGTTGCAAAACTGTGTAATTATTAGCATGTGTATTTCACTGTCACCTCTGAAGGATTTTTTCCATCTCCTTTTCTACCCAGTATTTGCTTAGTTTGATGCCTTGTGCATATGCCTGTGTTCAGTGAGAGAGAAATGGAGTGTGTGAACAATAGATAAAACTCACACTGGTTACAGTATTTCCATTTCTCATTAATTATAACCTGGAAATCCTCTCCTAAATATAGGCTTGCTTGAGCTATTATTAACATTGGCTTTAGAGAAACCTCTTTGGTTTAAAACAGTCTGTTCCCTTGTATTTGGCTCTTCTGCCAAGGAAGTCTGTCACTGAGGGCTATACTGAATTTGTGAATGCAGTTCTTTTTCTTGCTGCTTTGCTGTGTCAAATTCTTTAAACGTCAATAATTTGCTCACATTTTGTAGCTTGTTACAGTTGTGCAGTGTGACTTAGGGTGCATTTTTATGTCAGTAATCCCATTGCTTTGTTCAAACTGGCTGCTGTGACACTTGGGGTTGTGCTAAGGTTGCCAGTTCTCAAGAGATAAGGTGGCCTTGGCAGAGTTGCTGGGATGCGGCCCCTGGGCACTGCAGGCAGCCACGCTGGCAGCAGGCCCAGGGCATGTTTATCCCTTGAATGCGTATGGATGTGTTTCCCTAGTGATTGGGTGGAAGATCTCCCCAGCTTTCAGGTGAAATGCAAGTGGAAGGTCGCTTCACAGCCCCATAATTACAGCCTGGGAATCCAGAGGTTAATTTGTCCATTTTGGCTGAGTCCAGTTGTCACACTGGTGGGCATGTGCGGAATGATTTGGCTTCCCCTGCAGTTCCAGTTGGCAAAAATGGGATTGTAACTTCTTAAAAATTGTGTCATGTTAGACAGAGACATTTTGTTGACAAATGTCTGCATGATTGACTGTAATCTGATCCCAACAGGGCTCCATTATTTCTTGCAAATAGATTGGTATCATAGATGAAAGCTGATTTGCTTTTTAAGTTTTTTAAAAATTTGTTTTATTGTAAGTATTTCTTTGGGGATTTACTCGTAACCAATAGAAATACATTCAGTTGTCAGTCGAGTATCCTTGGTAGCTGAGGCTGGGCTTAAAGAGGCAGGCAAGGACACAAATGTGAAGACTGGGTTTTTGTTCAAAATCCTACTTTTCTACCCTGACAGAATTCCCCTTGGAACAGAGTGAAAATGTGAGCTGTGTTATGTTGTTCAGCTCATTGATCTGGCGGAATCCCTCCCCACTTAAGAAGGATTAGGAAAAAACTTCGCCATATTTTTCCCCCTGAGCTTTCACACACATTTTGGTTATTGGGAAATCCCTGGATACCTAAATGACGACGTTTCATGGTGTTCACGCAGTCTTGCACAGTGTTGCCCAAGCAGAAGTTTGGTTTGAGTGGGTTTTTGTTAGACCAAGTTCTAACAAGTCATGTAACCACACCCTTTCTGAATTAAGAGTCAAGGATCTTACTTATTTTATGAATTTGTTAGAAAATCTAATAGAGAAAAAGTAGAGGTTTGTGTTTAAGGCACAGAGAATTCAAAGTTGTTTTCTTGCTTCTGTTTTAAAGTGAGTAGTCATGGTTGTACAGGGGAGAAGGAGTCTCTAGGACAGAGGACATGGAAACATTTCTTTGTGGTGGATGGTGGAAGCTGAGTGCCACAGGCAGTTGTGCCTGCAGAGGGATCTCTGCTTCCATGGGGACGTGTTTGCAGTTGGCTACTGAATGTATTTTGACTTTGCTTAACCCTTAATTTCACTGTCCGGAAATGGTAGACAGTCATCTAGTACATGCAGAGCTGCACAGGTGCAAACAGAGGCTTCTTTGGGGTTCTGGGGGGAGATACTGGCTTGGGATTGGTGTTTTTCTGTTTGTTTTGCTATTTTTAATGAACTAATGATGTCTTGCATTTTGTAGCTCTGGCTATGGGCCTGTGTGTTGCAATGATAGCCTTTGTTCGGCTACCGAGCCTGAAGGTTTCCTGCTTGCTGCTCTCTGGGTTACTAATTTATGATGTCTTTTGGGTAAGTGTTTGGTTTGGTTTTGCTAAAACGGTTTTTATGCTTTGGATTTGTAATCAGCCTTGAACTAGTTCTACATGAATTCTACTGGTATAAAGTTGATGAAATCTGGCAAAGCCAAAAGATTGGCTCCACCGCTCCATTCTGAGATGCTGAATTCTACAACAGGATACAGAATTATTTCCTTGCTAATTACTTGAAAAAAAAGCAGAAATAAGGTTAGAATATTTTGACTTTTAAATATTATTTTAAAAAAGAATTTGGACCTCAAATTTTGAAAGCCCTCTGAAGATGAGAACAAGCATTTCCCACACACACACAAAGCCATGTCCACACCAGCACAGGGTGCACGTGCTGGCTTCTGATTAGCAGTGAAATCTGCAGAACAGGAATGTGAATGGACTTACAGCCAGAAAGGTTGGCATAAAATCCTAGTGCACTTCTACAAGAAACCTGACAGAATGTATTTTGTCATAGCAAGAGGGGTTTGTTTTACCTTTGCATAACACTGAGCACTGATCCAGAGCAGCACCCACTGACAGCTCTGGCAGCCAGGCAGTTTTCCAGTGGGATGGGCTGTAGCATAAAAGCCTGTTGGAAACAAGGGCTGCCTCATTCCATTTATGAGTGAGCACCATGCTCACCTCTTCTTTGTTCTGCAGCTTTCTCCTATTTTCAGGTTGCTGTTATCTGCATTTGTCATCCCACACTATCTGCTTGTTGTCTAGACAGATCCTTTGCCAAAGGATTTCAAGATATTAATATACTGGAAACATATATCCCAGTTATTCTTGAGGATTAATAGTGTAAAAAACTGTCTGAATTTCTGAAATACATTTTGCCTTTCATCATCATATATACAACATACGTATATGGAAAATTTGGAAAATAGCCTTTCTTTTCTTGAATAGGCAAAGCAAAAATACATGCAGCTTGATTGCTGTGTAATTGCAGTTTGTAACTTCTGATTTCCTTGCTCTGTAGGTCTTTTTTTCTGCCTACATCTTTAACAGCAATGTTATGGTGAAAGTGGCCACACAACCAGCTGATAATCCCCTGGACGTGTTATCCCGGAAACTTCACCTGGGACCAAATGTGGGCAGAGATGTTCCCCGTCTGTCGCTGCCTGGCAAACTTGTATTCCCAAGGTAAAAGCTTCTCTTACTGTATTACATTATAAATGCTTTCCCCCCATATACTTAGTAGTATTAATTCTGTTGGAAAATACCAACTTAGATCCCTGTTTAGTCATTCCCTCCTCATGCTAAAGAGGAATATAATGAACAGCGAGGACTGGACCTTTTGCTCATTCATAAAGACCCTGACTGGGGTAAAAGGTGCCCTGTTCAGAGCAGTTTGTGTGAGTTCTGCAGCCTGATGATTGCTAGTGTGACCTCACACTTAAAAGCAAAAGATCTGAGGTTTATTATAACATCAGAATAGTCTGGATTTACTGCATAATTGCCGATGATTGGGAAGGGGTTGGAAACTGATCTAAGCACGGGTGGCTTACCAGGCAAGCACAATGCTGGAGGGAGATTATTCCACATGTCCCTGCTCCAGGGGTTCCCTGATGGCTCAGATCTGTCAGCAGACACGCCCAGGGCTTGGTGGGGCAGTAAGCTCAGTGCAGCAGCAGTCAGGCAGTAGATTTTGTTGGCATATTACTCTGTTTTTGTTTCTTTAGATGTTGGGATGCTGAAATTACAGAGATTAGAAGTTGATTGTTTGCAGTGATAAAACCAAAATTGTTCACTTTGTCAACTTTGTGATAACTTAATTTGCCTTCATTTTCATGAAAAATATCTTGGATTTAAGATAATGGACAATTTTAGTTCTTAATCTTTTTTACAATTGGCTCTCTTCTGGGAATCTGGCAAGACTCTAGTTTTCTGTTTTGTCTGAATGTCCAAAATGGGTGTACTGCCTGGTTCTAGATCTGTGTGCACGGAGATGAAGGGGCACTGCCTATCAGTGGTAATCAAACAGGTAAAAAGGGCCAGCTGGTCCCTCTCATCAGTGCTGAGGAGGGAGACAACTGAAATCTGTTTCACTGAGTGAGTTAAGGGCAAAAGCAGTGTAAACACTACTGGGAGAAGGAAACTGGTTTGGAGCAGTGTCATCCCTGCCCAAATGGGTTTGTGTAAAGCTGAGGTGGTGGAGAAGTCACTGAGGAAAACCTCATTAGCCAGCACTGGGCTCTGCTATGTGCAAGTTTGCCGGTAGAAAGAAGGACTGTGCCAAATGAAGCTCAAAACCACAGTGGAGGAGTCTAGAACTTGTCATCTTGTGTTTTGGGCATGAACCCAATTCCAGTTGCTCTTTAGTTCCACAGGCAGCCACTTCTCCATGCTGGGGATTGGAGATATTGTGATGCCAGGGCTTCTGCTCTGCTTCGTCCTGCGCTATGATAACTACAAAAAACAAGCCAACAGTGATTCCTGCGGTGCCCCAGGACCAGGGAACATCTCTGGGCGTATGCAGAAAGTCTCTTACTTTCACTGCACACTTATTGGCTATTTTGTAGGTGAGTAATTAGTTCAATATGAAGAGCTGCCTAAGTGAGCAGATGTGGGATTATTGTAGTAGGTTTAAAAGATGATGAAAGCAAGTGTAAAGCAGCTTTAAGAGGATGCTTGGTTATGTTCTTTTTAATCCTCTTCTCTTTGCATTTATTGGCATGGTCTAGGGAGAAAAGCCCTTCTATAGTCTTCAAGTTGGTTTTTTTTTTGGTCGTTATTGTATTTTATTTAGAGGATGAAAGAGATTATCAGTGTGTTTTTGTTAGCACTTGCACTTTGCCTCGCTGGCATAGAAAGTGTCGTACCTCATACCTGAATGATGGGAAAAATATGGGAGTTTCCAGATGAATTATGCTGTGCATAGTACATAGCAGACCTAAGCAATTCACCTAGGCAATTCCTGCATTTTTGTATTCTGATCCTGTGACATAGTAGTACACACAGAAAATCATCACTAGTTACAACTGGAATGCTGTTTATAATTTGCTGTAGCCAGCCCTTTCCTGCCTAATATAAAATAGGCTTTTCCCTCCAGTCAGGGCATGCATGTGCATATCCTGACCTCCTGCGGCCCTTCTGAGGCTGAAAAGGAAAGATCATTTCCTACCAATAGCCTTCCTTCCCCCACACTGCAATTTCTCCCCCCTACATTCCCTCCTGGCAAGTGTCCAGGAAAGTCATTCCTGATGTGTACAGCCCTTCCTCTGAGCCCCAACTGCTCAGGCCAGGGGCCACACACCAGCAGTCTCAAGAGCAGCACTTCAGTGCGATGCAGTCAGCTTCCTCTCTTCACCTTTTGTTGTATTTTGTCTGAATTATTCTTGGCTTAGTCTGAGATTCAAAACTGGACCAAGTGGCTCAACACAGCCCAATACTAAAACAGAATAATTTTTCACTGTTTTGTTTGTTCTACCTGCATTCAGGGAAAGCAAAGCACAGAGAAGTAACTTTTCCTCATGGGTCTCTCAGAATGGGGGTGAAGGAAGCCGTAGTGGATGAAACGCTGAGAAACATCCACCTGCAACCTGAAGATATTTATAGTGACTTTTTTCTCTTACAGGTTTATTAACTGCAACAGTAGCTTCTCGTATTCACCGGGCAGCCCAGCCTGCCCTGCTCTATTTGGTACCATTCACTTTATTGCCACTCCTCACCATGGCCTATTTAAAGGTAAGAGGGGAGGACACGTGGGCAGCAGGAAGCTCTGGGCCAGCTGGCAGCAGGCCTTGCACTGGGCAGCAGCTTTCAGGAGGATGATGTGTGTCCCTGGCAGCCCTGGCCCAGAACAAAGGCACTGCTGCTGTCGGGTCAGTCTTCATTTCAGAGGACTGAGCAACTGAGAGATGAGTTCCTGAAAAAGATCATTAATGCACATAAAGTACTAGTAATTATAAACTAAATAAATTTCGAAATATTAAATTGTTTTAATTGAATAAGTGAATTTGTCCTTTTCCACTTGGTCACGAAACACCGTGTGCACAAAGTTTGAACAGCGATTGGAGAGGCAAAACCTTGCTTGCCTCTTCCCAGTCACCTGTTCTGAACAGAAATTTTAAAATTTACCTTTCCTGTTCCAGGGCTGTTGTTGAAGCACACATCTAGCACTCTGCAGAGCAGAACGTAAGAAAGGGCAGGATTTTCAACCTAAATAATTATTTCCTTCCCATCAGAAACCTATTTTGGGTATATCTGCTCTACAAGTAAGACATTCTGGCCTGACAGGGAAAAGATTTATTTTTACTGTCTTTATTGTAATTTGCAAAACAGGTGAAGAATAGATTTGCTCTAAGACGTGTCTGAAGTACTATGTGCATTTTAAAATGTGAATTCTAAGCAGAGTTGAGATCTGAGGGCATGGTCCTTGTGCTGTTTCCCTGCCTAGGGCGATCTACGTCGCATGTGGTCTGAGCCTTTCCACTCCAAGTCCAGCAGCTCCCGTTTCCTGGAAGTATGATGGAACAGACAGGAAGTGACCTGAACTTCTGCCTGGGTCCTTTTCACTTTAACTTGTGGCTTTGTTGTCTCCTAAAGCTGGACTGGCTGGTACTTGGGAAGGTACCAGTGACAGGACATGTATGAAAGAACTTTGTATTAAAGGAGGGAAAGAAACAAAAGCTAAAATCCCAGAGCTCCGCGTGACTCCGTATCTCCCTGCAGATGTGGAATTGGGGACCCTTTGTGCAACTGCAGCCACTTTCCTCTTTTCCTCACTCAGATGGATTAGTACCAGACTATTACCTTTGTGAGAGAGGAAGAGACAGACTTGAAACTAAAAACGGCTTGAAGTCGTTCAAAAACTTGTGAACACTAAATGCAAAAATGGTTAAGCAAACTGAGGCTTCTTCAGAGAACCCCTTGTGGACATTGGGACCAGTTTCCTGCAGGACTTCGGTTTTGAAAAGAACTGAGACAGAAGGTCTTCTGTCACAATATTGGGTTTTTTTGATTTATTAAATATTTCCTGTGGTGTGAGGTTACTTATTAAATCCACAGACATTGAGTGACTTCTTGCAGTATACATATAAAAATTTGTTGTAACAAGTTACATTTCCACCCAGATGTCATATTGCAGTGAAAAAGGGCACGATTTTTATACATATATATATACACACATATAGATATATATATGAATAAATAAAAAGGAAAACCTGTTAAGATCATGCTGTGTAGCAGACAGGGGCTTGCTGTAATTTTTAGCATGTAGCGCAGTTACTCTGGCTTTATGTATATGGATCTACAATGAGCTGCTGTTTTTTTCCCCCCTCCTACCACTGAACCTGCAGTTTAAAACCAAGTGTAGTATTTGTACTGGTTGTACCATGGACTTTAGGGGATATTTGATTTGATCAATGTAGCAAACTAGGGAAGAAAAAAGTTCAAACCCAGCCCTGTGTGTCTGAGGGGGGAGGAGGTGGGGGTGTCTTTTTTCTTTTTTTTTCTCCTTTTTTTGACTTTTTTTTTTTTTTTTACAAACAGCTCCCTTGCAGGTTTTTAGTAGTTCCTTCTTGACCAGTGCATGTATTATAGCAGCAATTGTCTTTGTGCTTTCTGATCATAGTAATGTATCACTTGTAAATACATTTTTTCTATTTTCTATTTTTTTGTACTTTTTGCATTTTGTTTCATTAGTGTGCTGTACTTTTCCATGCCCCTGCCCCTCAAAGAAAAAAAAAAGAAAAAAACTGTCCTTTACTGTTGTGACTGGTTGGAGTTTGTGTGTTGACTGCTTTGTACCCATAGCCTGCGAAAATGTGGATTTTATTCTTTTTCAAACCCAGCGGTTCCAGTTGTTATTTTATTGACTGAAAGGCTTCCCTGAGGTAACTCAACTTTTTTCCTCTCAAGCACTGTGCCAAATGGGGTTTGGGGAGCTCTCCTGAGAGCTCATAGCTCTTGTTAGTTGATAGATGCTGGGAACTGTTAGTGGGATGGGAAAAGAAGGAATGCTGGAGACTGACTCTGACCGAGCACTGAGGTGACTGGGACCAGCTTCGTTCCAGGTTGGGGGGGGTAGTGAAACACCTGAAGCTCTCACCACTGTCAGGTGGCACAAGAAGAGCATATTGGACATGGCAGGAACTTTAGTCCAGCCACATGTGTGCACTGTCACTAATGTCATAAATTAACTGTTCCTCTGTTCTCAGGCAGGTCTGGCACGGGTGGCAGAGGGGCTGATGCCCTGAGCTGGCTGGGATGCACCTCCAAGACAGCTGGAACATCCCAGGAAAAACAGTAAGACACAGCTCAGCCCTCAGGGCAGGGGGTTGAGATTTAGCAAATGTGGGTGGGGGTGGCAGGGAGGACATTTCACACACGCCCACCCCGAGTTCCTTCCTTTCCCCTAGCTGAAAGCATTCCCTCTACCATGTGCCTGCAAGTGCTCATCCTGAGATGACTGTCACTTTTAAATGAAATTAATAGTTCTTCATTGAGAATCTGCTTTTTCTGTTCACGCCAGGTGTTAGGTCCCAGACTTGCCTGGCATCAGTTTTGAGCTATACCTCAAAACTAAGGTGAATAAAATACTGAGGAGGGTATTCAAATGAAAAATACTTTTTTGGTGGTTTTTGTTTTGCTGAGAGGTACCAGGCAGTGGAGTAACAACTTCAGATCCACTTTGCTGCTGCCTTATCTGCCCAGCCCTTGCACCTACCTGACACTTGTGCACAGCTCAGGTGCCATCAGCTTCACACAGTTCCCTCCTTTGGAATTACTTTTTTGGAATTCCTCTGGAATTAAATACAAGGTTGGTCTCTCATGCCTGCAAAGTGTCATTATGAACAATTCCTACAGTTAAAAAAGCATTCTGGAAAAAGTTCTAGAAGTGCCAATTGGTAAATACTTAATGAGAATTAATTCAGCTTTCCAGAAAAAGCCTGGCCTTCCTTGTTAAGCTGTATTGCCTTCCTGCACTCTGTGCCCTTCTCCTGCACCAGGAGCAGCGAGCCCTTGCTGTGCCCCGTCTCTGCCCCTCAGGATTGTGCTGCTGCCCAGCCCTGGCCCCGCCCAGGTGAGCACGGGAAGGGGTTTGCTGCCCCTCCAGGCAGCAGGAAAAGGATTTTGGTGCTTGGCGGAGGTTCACTGAAGTTTAACCATCCTGAGAAAAAGTGCTGTCCCAGAGCTTTAAGTTAAAGCTGCAAAGCTTTGTCCCACAGCTCTCCCACCTCATACCACCTCAGCCATTCAGGGGGATTAGAAATGGATCGTACCTGGCTGCTCAGCTGTGGGCCCTCCCTGCACAGGTGGACTTCTGGTCCTTGTCTTTCCAGTCTAATGTGGCTCCTCTACTTGAGGATCAAACTGTACAGGCTGCTTTGGGTCCGCTGGATTTTGGGAGACTTGTAGGACCTGGGTTCCTGTCCCTGTTGGGTCTGGTACAGTTGCTGATGCCTTCTTTGTTGAACTCCTTAATAAACTACTTGACACCAAGTCCTGCAGTGAGATTGCCCAACCACCCGCCCTTTCTTCTGGAAAGTTGTCAAAAATAGCCATTTTAATAACTGCCTAACATAAGCCTTCTTGCAAGAGGTGAAAGGCTGGCAAAAAAGTGATAGACTAGGGCATGCTTACAGTACAGTTGTCAGGACACAGACCAGACCTGTAGTGCACAAATCTGCTGACAGGTCTGGTTCTCTGCTGCATCTTTGGGAATAGTCAGCTTAGAAATGGTACTGTTTGTATGCCGACATTTCCCTAAGGTCACACTTCACCTTGCAAACATGAGTTCCAAAATTTGAATTTGAAATTAGTTTTCTAGGTAAGAAGTAGTAAACTTCATTTTTCATTCAAGTTACAGCACTGTCACATTTTCTTATCACTATTCCATGTCTTCATTCTATTATTCTTCCAGGCACTTTGTTTTTTTGCTTCAGGATGTCTTTCAAATTGACTATTTTCCATCTTTTCCAAATTCCCAACATAACCAGAATGAGTGGCTGTTGCCAGGTCTGTGTTGATAGTGAAGGCTCTCAATTTAGGCAAAACAAAGATCTAATTTAAAATCAGAATAAATTTGTCCTTTTTTCAGAACAGCTCATCTCTTCCTTTAGTCTGTTGGAAACTCACAGGAAGAGTCTGAGCTGTGTGATATAAAGCTATTAGGTCTAAGGTGGGGCAGGAAGTAACTCCTGGTTACTGTAACTGTGTTTTCTAAGAAAGGATTCTAGTTCAGGCTCCACCTGCTTCATGCCTTGTAACCAGTTTCATGTAGTCTTAGAGCATTGTGGGGCAAAACACACAAAGTCCTTCAGAACTGTAGCTTTTGCTCTTGAAAAGTGACTAATCTCCTTCCCTACTTGTTTCTAATTTATGTATAACCTGATTTTCCCATCTCTGTGCCCCTGGCTGAGTTTGTTGATTGATAGAAAGTTGTGGCTTCACCTGTGAACAGACCCTTTTCTCCAAGGAGAGCCTGGCCCTGGCTACACCTGGGTTTGTGCTGAGGGTGGCTTGGTAAGAGGTTGATTTAATGCTGTAAAACTTGTGTTTTGCCCTTTCAGCAGTTCCTCTGCAACAGCCCGGAGGAGCAGACACACACTCACCACACAAAGTTCTCTCAGCCAGCAGCAGGGAGTACGCTTGCAGTATCTGGCTCTGAGAAGAGCCATTGCTCTGCTCGGGGAGCTCTGTGCCTTTGTATGTAACTGTGCTGTTCTACCCCAAAGCACTGCTGTGGCCAGTGCAGTGTCACAGGGCACTGGGATATCTCTGAACCTGTGCCAGCAGGGGAAAACTTGCAAACGGCTTTTGTTTGAAAGCCTTCTGGAAAAAAAAAAAAAAAGGGGCACCTCATTTAATGCCTCAAGCTTGTAGGTTCTCCAGGTGTTCTCTGTCAGGTGAGGTGGTCACACATCGTGGGGTACAGGGATGGTTTCATTCTGCTCTGGAGAGAAGCTGCAGCCAGTTAGAGCTGGTAATGAGGGAGGCTGAGGGTGAAGAGGGGCAGGCAGCAAGCACTGACAGCATAGTGGATCTAAGAGATTATTAGATGAGGGGAAATGGGCTGGCGGAAGTGTGACTGACTGCTAGGTCACTGTGGAGTCAGCTGGAGCGCAGCGTAACAGGAGCTCTGCATTGCTCAAGTCCTCATGTACCTGCAGCTCCTCATGTACCACATGTCCTACCTGAGTGGCTGCAAGGAGAAGTTACTATAAAATAGTGTCCCACATCCTCACGTACCATCATACAAGTGAGCCTGCAGCCATCAAAGTGGTGACGCAGGCTGAAATCAAGCTAGGAAGGTCAGTCTCTGTTCTTTCATGCAGTGAAGCCCTCCATAATTTACAACACATTCATGATCACTGGAATGGTTTTCCTGTAGGAACGCTCCTGTTGAATGCACTGCCTGGCAATATCTGTCAATCCTTATGCATGGGAGAGCAGCAGGGAGAACCTCAGCACTTGAGGCCCTTGCCCCAACACGCCGTTGCCCTCCAGCACCCTGCACAGGGGTGACTGACATCACTGAGAACTGGTCTCACTGGTGCATGCAGGCCCTGCTGGTTTCTGTTCCTGTCTTGTGACTGGAAGAAATTATTCTACATTAATTCACATCTGCATTAAAAAAAGGGGGAGGGAGTGGTGGTCCTTTAAAATCAGGTTTTATTTCTCTTCTCTGCTCTCTCCTGTAACATAATCCTGCTCTTCTTCTCTGCACACAAGTCTAAATAAATGGCACAACAAGAAAATAACCATTTACCTCTAGTGTACTTGTTTGGACAAGGAGGCGAACTGGACCATACAGGCTGTAGTTTTAATCCTCTCTCTCTTTTCCTGAGTTTAGAGCTTTTCCTTTGGCTGTGACTCTTCTAAGAGTTAATGTCTTACAACAATCACTGATTGAGGATGTGCTACTGCTAAGGCTTCCTGGTGAGGTTTGTGTGTCATGTCTTCATTTCCTTGTTGCTCAAAGCAGGTAGACATTAAAAGGCTGTTACTGCCCTTTCAGAGACTTGCTTTCCTGTTGATAGTGTAGAAGCAGATTTGGGAACAGAGGAGGTGTTTTGGTGTTCTTTTTTACAGAATAGTCCTAGGCCCTGAAGCTTGGCTGTCCTTTGCTTCTATCCCTACAAACCAGAGCAGATGAGTGAGCAGGTGCTGGGCTCTGCTGGCCCAGATTGAGGGATTCTTTCTGATCTGTGTTCTCACATATATGTTCTGAGCATACATGTCTGTGCTCAGAGCACTCTGTGTGTAGGCTGTTCCTGCATGTCCTCCTGTCTGGCTCCTCTCCTGCTGGAAGTGAGAGGGATTGCTGCAGGGATTGCCTCAGCCCAGCCTGTGTCCCATTACGAGCTCACACACAGCTGCATCCCACAGCTGAACTCCATTGTGGCCTGATCTGCAGATGCTCGTGACCAGCAGCCTGGAACAGGGCACAGGGGTTCGTGGCTCTCAGCACCTCTAACTCTGGCACTGGGCAGCCAGTGCCACATAGTGCAAATTAAGAAAAGCAGGCAGTGGCTGGAAAGTGCTGTCAACGTGCCACTACCAAGCCATTCCAACAGTCCAGTCCAGGAAGAGCCCCATGCTGCCCTGCAAGCACAGGTTGCCTCCTCCCTCCTGCATCCACAACTAGCACTTACAAACCTCAGTCCAGCCTACGTGCACCAGACTTTGTCCAAAGAAAAATCAGCACATTTTAACCTAGAGGGTCAGTTACTCATTGGCGAGGACAACTTTCATCATTAGCCTCAGTCAAGAGGGTCAAACTCCACCACTGTTGTGCACCATTACGAGGTACTTGGGGCAGTGTGTTGCTCCAGTCAGCTTCCTCAGCCTCGGTAGGCCTTCAGCAGCTGGCCTGCAATCACCAGTCTCTGGATCTCACTGGT
The DNA here is from genome assembly GCA_013389985.1 of Dryoscopus gambensis. Classification (NCBI taxonomy): domain Eukaryota; kingdom Metazoa; phylum Chordata; class Aves; order Passeriformes; family Malaconotidae; genus Dryoscopus; species Dryoscopus gambensis. The sequence continues at coordinate 95,666 of WEIT01014833.1, read as the reverse complement.
CCCCTCGTAGATCTCGGTGATCCGAGCGTCACGGTAGTGCCGTTCCGCTGGCATCTCTGTCACATAGCCCATCCCGCCCAGGATCTGGATAGCCTGAAACAAAGGCAGCAGGTTAGAAAGGAAGTGGGGTCAAGAAATTTGTCTTCTACAGCATGCACGCGCATACACACACACACAGAGCCACTTTAGGAGGAGTTGAGCCTACTGCAAGTATCATGGGGAGGGTGGGACACATGGGGATGACTGCATCTCATTTGCAATCATAGGAATAAACAGGATTGATCTGGGTAAGAGTCATATGGATATTCCAGATGGACAATTAATTGCTTCAGAGGTATCTGCTAGTGATCTGTATTCAGCTAAGATGCTTTTATTAAAGATGGGGGACACTAAAATGAGGAACAGGGGATCTGATCCAGGTGCAGTCATGATGACTGGTTGCCCCATGCTCTCTTCCACACTGCTGCTCCTTAAAACTGCCACTGCCCTGGACAGCAGCAGGCACAGACCACTGTAATAATACAGCTGCCACAGGCCAGTATAAATCCCTGCCATCCTCTTACTTCCCCATGCATCCCACCTTCCCAAAGCACTTGTGAGACATCCAAAGTCCCTTCCCACATGACGTACATCAGAGCTGTCAATTGACAGTTACCTGATGAGCAATGGACGTTGCAGCTTCCGATGCAGCCAGTTTGGCCATTGCCGCTTCCTTTGGAAAAAGAAAATGTCACTGAGGGTCCAGCTGTCACAAAAAGGAACTCCTCAGCTGCCCAAGGAACTTGAAGGCTCACAGAGCAGCTGTGCAGAGACAGGCCTGATGACAGTGCCAGCTCAGAGCAGTCACCCCTCTCCACTTGGCTACAACCAGTGCTGAACTCAGCAGGTGGGCAGCAGGCCCAGGACCTGCTGGTGGTTACGGCCCAGCAGCGCTGGCTGGGCAGGCGCTGAGCACAGTGATGCTCTGTGGAGTGGGGTTCCCTGGCCTCAAGCCTGTGTCCTGTGTTGTGGCTGCTGGACAAAAGCAGGGCTGGAAATACCTTAGTGAAGGGCTTTCCATTGTCCTTCAGCATAGCAGCTCTCCAGGTCAGCAGGCGAGCACCCTCCAAGGCCACAGCCATGTCTGCCAGCTTGAACTGCAACAACAAACACCGCCTTTGGTCCAGGGCCTCTGCCTGCACAAGGGGACATAGCTGAATTCTCCCACCCCTGGGGCCAGTAAAAAAGGAGCCTCTGTCCAAACAATTAGTTTTAACAGTGTTTGAAAACAGAATTATGACCCTGTTTATCCCAGGCAGTACAAAGTACACTGTGTGCCTGATACCATGCCCAAGAGCACACACAGACTTTCCACCAGCCCCAGCACCCTGTGGAACTGCTCCGTGTGCCCAGCTCGTACCTGCACTGCCTGGAGCTTTGTGATGGGTGATCCAAAGGCCATTCTCTTCTCAGCATAATCCACAGCACAATCCAGAGCTGCCTGAGCTATTCCAAGTGCTTGTGAGGCAATACCAATCCTTCCTCCATCCAGAGTTTGCTGAGAAATACATGAAACATATATAAGTCAAGTCATACTTGATCAACAATAGTACATGCACACTTCTGATGTTGCTGGAAAGTTGCTGTAGCCTTAAAATCCTCTGGTCAGAGACCTCCTTAATTCACAATGTTCCTATTCAGGAATGGAGAGCTGTAGCAGGCACTGGCACTGCAGAGAGAAGGCTGGAGTACAACAATAGAAGCAGATAGGAGAGGGATTGCTTATTAGCTGGGAGAAAAAAAAAGAGGGTGCAAAATAAGGGAAACAGCACAAGGATCTGCTCTGGAAGGGGCTGGAAAGAACTCTTCAGGCAGACCCCTGACTCACTCTGTAGCTGATTTAACTTGGGAAATCTGGTCAGTTTTCTTCTTTTGCCCTCATCATTAGGACACACATGTGAAAGCATTTTTCAAACTGATTAGTGAGCCCAGTCAATTACCTGACTTAGCTCAAACACCTGCTCTGCCCCACTATGCACAGGAAGAAACTGCAGCACAGGAAGAAAAGGCTTCATCTTCTCAACCCTGGGCTGAGAGATCTTTAAAAGAACCTGTCAGTCACCAACCACTTTTGGTTCTGGACATAATGGAATGGGCTCCGCTCCAGGGAGCTTGGCCCAAAATGTCAGGCCAACAAAGGGTGTTTTGTCCCTCCAGAGAGAGCACTCTCAGGGCAAAGGGCAGTGCCTCACTGCAGGAAACAACGCTGTTTGCAGCTGCCTTGCTCCTCCTCAGAAGTCACACGCATACCATAACTCAGCTGTTATTCACCTTGAGACACGATCCAGAGGTTGTCCTGGGCCTCCAGGACAACTTTCCTGTGCCACAGTATTCACCTGGGGAAATGCCATGTTTTCCCTTTATCTATGGGTACAAACTAGAGGAAAAGAGGGTTCAGAAAGGAGAAAACTTAAAATATACTGCCCCTGTTGACACAGCACCTCAGTGGTATCAGCATTCCTTCAGCTGACAACCACAACAATAAAAGTGCTTTTAAAGATCTGTGTAAATTGAACATTCATCAAGCTCTGGGAATGATTCCTCCTATGTCGGCAAGAAGGGTCAACAGCTTAACATGGCACAGAACAGCTTATGCAAGCAGTCCTCACTGAAGTGACTGCCTCTGGAAATGGTTTACAAAACGGTAAGCTTGGGAGCTATGGCTGTGCACACCCACAGCTGCACCCCATCCCTCTCTCACCATGGCGATTTTAAAGCCCATTCCTGGCTGCCCCAGGAGGTTGGCCTTGGGTATCCGGCAGTCCTCAAATATCAGGTTGGCAGTGGAAGAGGCTCGGATTCCCAGTTTGTCTTCTTTCTTCCCCAGTGACAGCCCAGCTGTTGGCATGGGAACCAGGAATGCACTAATGCCCTGCAACAAGACCCAAACTCTTAGAAATGGTGCCTTCTTACCTTCCCACTTCCTTGGCTGTCAACAGGCTTCCTCCATTTTACATAAAAGCCACACGTCCAGGTAACCAGGAGGAGGGAGGGGAGAGCTGAGACAGAACAAAGCCAGCGGACATCAGCCCCTCCTCTGCTCAATGCCTGCATGGCTTCAAAAACAGAGTCTGTTTTTGCAACAAAGCTGTTGCAAACTGCTTCTCCACAACTCCTTCACTCCCACCCCTTTTTCCTGACTGGTACAAACTGGTACCTTGTGCTTCAGGGATTTATCCGTAGTAGCGAACACCACGGTGGCCGAGGCGTCCCAGGCATTGGTGATCCAGGCCTTGGTGCCGTTCAGAACCCACTCGTCCCCATCCAGGCGCGCCACCGTGGAGGCTGCACCCGCGTCACTGCCGTTTCCTGAGCAAAGGAGCAGCAAACAAACCTCAGGTCATCGGTGACACACTGGGGGCAAGCCCACCCCCCAGCTGCACCCCATCAGCTCACAGCACCTTCCTGAACTGGGGAAGTGGCACACTTTCCCTCCC
>WEIT01014833.1:68540-81941 GCA_013389985.1 Dryoscopus gambensis | reverse complement strand
AGCTGAGTTACCTGAGGGAAAACTACACAAGGAGCAAACAAAACCAGCCCCTTTCCCGCTGCCCCCGGCCGGCTGCCAGCTCGCGCCCCGCTCCCGCCCCACCGCCCGGGGAGCCGGACGTCAGCCCTCGCTGGGCATGTGGGCTCCCGGTAATGAAGGCACTGAATGAAGTCCTGAACCCGCAGCGCAGCCGGTGACACACAGCGCCTGTATCCCCCGAGAGCCCTGCTGTGTTCAGGGGACGGCGGCAAGCACTTTTCAGGGAGCAGCAGCGTCAGCAAGAGGGTGCCGTGGAGTGCACACCCCGCTCCTGGCCGGGGACACCCCAGTTTCTGTCCCTGGGGAGCGGGACAGCAACAGGACTCTATGCCTCTGGGTCAGTCAGTTTCATGTCGACACACCGGAGGTGGCAGTGGCACACATTGGACGAGTCTCTCCAGCCTGGTGGGAGGAACTTGGGAGGTCCCACTTGGAGGCACTCACAGGAGCATCACGTGGAGAAAAGAATGTGTTTCTTCCCAAAGAGGGGCAGCCCACCAGCCCGCAGTAGGCACGCAAGAGCTGCCAAGAGTCACCTCCAGCCCTCTGGGGAACTGGGGCAAGAACAACAAACAGCTGCACCCTCTTTTCGGACTACAGCCGACACTGAACACGCTCATGATGACCGGAAGCAGATTTTGAGCAGTGGTTTGTGACACTTGCTGTGGCTTGTGAGCAGCACGCTCCTGCTACTGCCAGCCGAATGCTATTTCAAAAAAACCTGCCCACACCAGTGCTCCTAAATCCTCCTCACTGCATGGGCTTGGTCCCTCCATCGTGTGCCCTAAGGAAGGACAGACCCAGGCCTTCTGGAAAACCATCTTCTCTGCATGGGGCCAGGGTCCCTCGTCCCCAGGAGAAGGCACCCAGAGCACATAGCTGCTGCTTTCACTCTGCTCCAGCCCCATCCGCCTCTGACACAGTTTCAAGCTGAAAGCAGAGCAGCTTGCAAAGCCCCAGAAGGCAGATTACATCTCTCTGGTGCTCCGGCTCTGAGCAGGAAGCAACAAGGCCCACATCAGCACTTTTAAGAGGATGTTGTACCATTCAGTTTGCACTTAATCACTCAAAACAACTGGCTAGAGATCACCAGGGCTGTACTGGAGGCAGCAGCAGGATGATGCCCTCCAGTCAGCCAGGCTCAGCCTCCCTCACATGGGTGTAAACCAGAGGGGCCTCCTCTGCCCCCTCCACCAGAAAAAGAGGGACCATCTCATCCAAGTGACAATATAATTTTGTTTATTTTCCTTTAGCACACTGCTGGTTAAACTGCCAGACAGTAGATTTCAGAACATTTCCTCAACCAAACATCCCGGGGAAATTAAAAAATAAAACTGCTACTGTGTACCAAAAATAAAATAACCCATCCCCATGCCCATCTTCTCCCCCAAACTAGTCCCTGCAAAACCGATGCAACCAGAAATAGATATCTGTGCTTTTCACCTAGGGCCCAAGCTTGCTGCAAAACAAACTAGAAAAATATCACTGCAAGTTGTTATAACACAAAGCAATGGGCAGTAAAATAAAAAATCCTCCTCAAAACCACTTTGTCCTGGTGACACATACAAATGGAGATTTCTCCCGACACTGCTTCAGCCTTTACACACAAGTTAGACCTGCACCTTTAAGTAGTTTGTGATGTGCCCTTAATGCCAGTGGCACAGGTCACTTCCACACATCCACAGCCAGGCACTATGGAATGGGGGGACCACGTGCCAGCGCTGGCTGCTGCTACACCAACGGGAACCAAACACCAGCACCACCTCTCGCAGTCCTGGCTGCTGCCTCCCGGCATAAAGCACAGATCCTGCCTCTGCTCTCACAGGCTCCGGGGCTGCTTTACCAACGCAGCTGCTTCTCAAGTGGGAAAGCCCTGAGTGCACAAAGCCCTCGAGGAAATCACAAAAAATTCAAGGCCCCACTTGCCAGCAAGTTTCCAGCCACTGCTTCCCCCAGAACTCCAGCTCAGGAACTGCCACAGTGTGACAGAACAGCCATGGTAGCAGAGGAGAGCACACCCCCATCAAGTGTGAGTGGGAACAACTCTAGGGCAGAGATCCTGCCTTTCCTGGATTCACACTCTCCCTGGCTAGACTGGTTCAAGCTGTACTTTGCCCCTTGCCTTCAAATCTCGATCACACAAACCCTTTAGCAGAGACCCTTGATGTTTGCAAGAGATTATTCACATTTTCTAGTCAGCCAGCAGAGTTTCTAGGAGGGAGGAAAGCACTTGTTCTGTTGATATTTTTCTTTTTTAAAATAAAGCACTTTTTTGGAAAAAAAAAAATATCAAAACCTCTCAATAACCTGCAGTAGCACCCCAACAATCAGACTGGGGACAGCATCATTACATCCCTCCCCCCCATCATCTTCCCCTCAATCTCCAAAAATAGTATTTAATATACAGCAATAAACTCTGAGCAAGCCAGAGTCCCGGAAGACATGGACCTGCTTTCACCTGTCCCATCCAGCCCGGCACCTTTCAATGCTACAATACTCCTGGGTCAAATCCATTTGGATCCAAGGTGAATGCACGTGCCCCAGACCCGCTGGGCAGCACGAAGCAGGGGTGCAGCACAGGAGGCCCATCTGTGTGATCACGTTTCTGAGCCTTCACAGCTCCAGCCTGGTGCGTTTGTGCCGTTGAGAATACTTGTGTGAGCCTATTTGGGACCAGCCAGCGGAGACAGACTGGTGGAACCAGGCCGACATTAAAACAGCATCCTTGAATTGTATTAGGCTTTGGCATTTGTTGTGGAGATGCAGAAGTGCCAGTAGGTAAATCAGCTCAATGCTGGCCCCGTTCCCATTTCCCTTGGATTCTCAGCAAGGATATTTCCATCCTCACTCTAAGTGCAAGAAGCAGACGGATCTCTCCCACTTTTGAGCACCAAACAGAGCCTGAAACACTTGATACTTTGCAGCTGCTCAGAATCTGTCTCACATCAAGAGCTGATGCTGCTCTCATGGCCCTCTCCCTCCTGCTGTTTTCTAACAGCAACAGGCTTGTTCAGCCCATAGTTCCTGTAGCAAGACACTTCCCTCGCTGTTGCAATCCCATTTCAACTTAAAGGCCAAGGGACAAGGCACAGGTCCCTGCTCTGTTGAGACCTAAGCAGCACAGGACAAGCCGTCTGCAAGTGAATCAGGGGTGCAGGACCCCCAAGCCCCACTCTGCACCCAGAAGCTCTAAGTGCCATGCAACTACCAGGACCCAGCGTGACTCACTCAGCTCTGAACTGCACAGACGCCCAGGCACCAGACTGTCTGGAAGTTCTCCATCCTGCCTTCAGGAGATTTCTGGGGGAGACCAGACCTGAAGGAGCTCTTCTATCCCTTGCTAGACTTTCCTGCAATTGACTTAAGGGCTGGAAATAAAGATACTTGCTCACACCTCTCTGCTTCAGCTGTGACCTCCAGAGATGGCATCCAGGGACAGGGAGACAGTCCCCAGCTGATCTCATGGGCAGGGAATGCTTGTCCCTTGAAGAAAAACCAAAAACTCAGAGGCTCCTTTAAAAAAGAGAAGCTCCTTCAAATAGACTTTTATTTAAAGCCTGAGACAAAGGCACCAAAAAGAGAAGGGAATTCATTTGGCTTTCTGTTCACTGCCACCTGGGACACTCAAAAAGGGTCAGAGATGTTTAGTCACACACAGAGAAGACTTCAGTGGCCTGGCTTTAAAGGAGGGGCTGATGGGACAATTAAAATAAGCTTTGAAACCACTATGCTGAGGCTGGATCCAAGGCCTGGAACATGATAGACAGTGATTTTCCCAGTATTAAGTGGAAGCATTATTAAAATTGCCTTATCTGCCCCTCTCTACACAATATGAATCAAGGCAGGGTCTGTTCTGACCCAGCTCCCCACACTGCTACACTCCATCTGCCTGCTGCTGGCGGGAGGAATCAGCACCAACAGGCTTGTCTCTAACCTCAGTTAAACAATGTCTTGGATATTCCCTCAAACACCCATTCTGAAAAGCTACAGCCAGCCCAAATTTTTCTTTCTCTGGTCAGGACCAGGTACACCTCATTACACCCCTCAGTCTGGCTTGCAGATACTACACAGAGATGGCCAGGAGAGCTAGAGTACTCCATTCCCAGCAAGGTGCTGACTGGCCATCGCCCACCATCCTTGGGGCTCCCACATGCTTTGTTTGAAGGCTCCTTCCAAAGCAAACCTGTCAGGAGGGGATGGACCAGGAAGGAAACTGCTCAAAGGACCTTAACAGGGTCAGGAGCCCCCCAGAACCCAGCTCTGTAGTGAGAAAGATGCATAAAACCAGAGTCAAAACAACTAAATTGAAGCCATGAAGGATGAACTATTTCTCCTCCCTAATCTTATTCAAATAAGACAAATTCATTTGAACTGAGCAACTGGAACAAACCAGATCACACCCGGAACAGCTCTGCCTTGGGGCAGCTGATGGTACCAAATGGGTGCCCTGGCTGCCAGGAGAGGCCAGGATAAATTATCCTATAAGACCTGTCTCCAACTTCTGTACATCTAAACACACACCCCTTCTCCCATGGTAGGCAAGGTGCTGAGATTACTGGGTGAGCCACAAAAAGCTGTGTGATTCCTTGCTTCAAGGATGCTCAAATAAAATGCACTCTAAAAGGCCTGGAGGAGAGCAGCTCCTTAGAGAGACGCCTGCTTTCAACCCCAGGTTCTTTGCTTAACAAATCACCACAGTTCATGGTTCTCAAAACTGATAATGATCTAAATGTCTCTTCGCTCCAGTTAGAGCAATCCCAAAAACGCTGGAGAATCCCTGCAGGCAGTGTCACCGAACAAATCAGAGCTCATATTTTATAATAGTTTTACAAGTATTAGGATTTTAACAGTAGCTAGAAGATGAAGCAGACAACTTCAAGCTTACTACCTTTCATCCTAAAGTTTGTTCTTCAAGATTTGCTCTCTCTAAAGCCTGTCTTCTCCTTTAACTGAGGCAGGGACTCTTTTGCTTCTCTCCCAAACTAGCTGTTACCCCTTGTGCAGTTGGACAGAAGGTGATTAAAGCCCTGCTTATTTTTCAGCTCACAGATACAGAATGAGGGTCAGGCCTATAGCAGTGATGGGTGTGATCAGGAGGGCAAGGTTCAGTGGCACTGATGCAGAGAGCAGCGTTTTGTCACCTCCCCCAGCTCCCACTTTGGAGCCCCTGAGCTGACAGCTCTGATCACAGCTTGAGGGTTAGGGGGAAGCGAAGGCTTCAGCTGCCTGGGCCCAGCAGAACAGAAAAGGCTGCTCGTCCAGTTCCCTTGCCAGAAATTCCGTAATTCTGCTGACCCTGCTCAGCTCAAAGAAAGGCTGACCCACTGCAGGGGATCAAACCCAGGAACAACCGTGAGGAAAATGAAGGCTCAGAGAGGCAGAGCAGCACGGAGGTCACCACTCAGTGCCACTGCTCTGGGGAAAGACAGGACACTTCTGAGGACAACGGAGAGAGCATGAGGCAAAGTGCTCTGTGAGCCCAGATCTCAGCAGCATCAAAGCTGATACACAAAAAACCAGCCCTGCCTGGGACAGATCCTGCTCCAGAACAGAACATCTCCCTCCTGGCCAACAGAAATGCTCAACATGTTGGAGGCCAAGACTGTGAGAAGGCAGTTCCACAGAGCCTGCAGCTCTGGACCAGCAGGCGCAGCAGTGGCTTTCACTCTGTTCAGCCTCTGTCAGGCAGGCACAGGCTCTGCATGTGGAAACAGAAGCCTCTTGCAGAAATATCCCTGTGGGAAGCAGGTGACCTTGTCTCCAGTGCTCTCCTCACTTCCAGATCTCTGGATGGCAATGAATCCCCTTGCTCTGCAGGACTGAAATGTTGGACATCTGTCCCGTCACTACAGTGCCTGGATATGCAAAAGACCAAGCTCACACACTGCAAACGAGCTCCACTTTTCACTGCCGCAGGCAAGGCTGGTCCCTACAGAGGGAACGAGAGACCACAGGGAGCATCCACCAGGTTGCTCTGCTCTGTCCTACAGAGGACAGAGGTTTCTTAAGAGTCACAGAGAAGGGAGTTCACCACTAGGAAGGTCAAGGAACAAGTCCTGAACTTCCTCTCTAGTTCACCTGATTCTCAGCTTCTTCCAAAGAAGAAGTCACTTGCTAGAAAGGGCAAAACAAGGAACTGGGCTTAAAACAAAACCTTTGAAAATAAAAGGATATTAAAGGAAACAAAAGCCATAATCAATACAGAAGACAAGTGCATCTGATCAGACGCTAACAACATCAGCCTCTTGCAGGCTACAGCAGAATCCCTCTGCAATGGAACAAACATTACAATTGCCAAACTAGGAAAGTCTCTCCCAACTGGTGCAGCAAATCAGGCCAGATAAATCCCTCTGCTCCTGGCGCAGCTTGCAGTCTTAGGAGGGGACCGTCTCCACAGAGGCTGGGCTGGAGCCTTGGTATCTTTACGCAGGCGAGTACCATCCATTGTGTTGCACACGTTCAGGGAGATGCTGAGCCAGGCTCTGTCCTCCGTAGTTGCTTGACACCCAACGGCACCACGACACTTCCAGGCTCCTGGACAAAATATGTACCCTGGCCTTGCTTTAAGAATTGCTTTCCTGCTTAAGGAACCACATTGCACCCAGCACAGGCAGAGATCCTACAGCACACGGCTTTCTCTCAGCGTGGGACATGGCCCAGGACTGGTAGCAACAGCTTTCACTGGCCCAATACACACCCAGCCAGGACTCAGTTCACTCTTGGATGCCCCAGGGAGAATCAGAGGCTGCACATGGTGCGAAGGGGAAGGCAAGGGCCTTGCTGCTTGCTGGTAGGGGGAAGGTAAGCTCCCTCTTACCTGGACCTGCTATTCATTGCTATTCATTCCAAATGAATCATCTTTTTTTTTTTTTTTTCCTTAAATTATGAACAATATGGAGAAATTGAAAGCAACCATATTTGGTCCAACTCCTTCCCTCCCAGCCCCTGGGCTGATGCACTGTGGGGCTTCCTCTCACAATCGGCAGAGGCAGAAGAGGGTAGGAATGAAGACACCAAAGGCCACCAATATAGGAAACATGAGGCTGCTGTTGTCTGAGGCATAGGGGTTTGGTGTGCGTGGGCCTGACTGAACCCGGTTCTTATTTGCCTGTTTTTTGACACTGGAGCCATCATCATATTCATCTTCATCATCATCTTCCTCTTTTTTCTCCAGACCTGGGTGTGGCTGCAGCTTTGGAACATCTGTTGAACAAGACAAAAGGTTGCAAGCAGGCAGGATGTAAATTAGGAGATCACTCAACACACTTCCTTCCCCTCTCCCTGATCCAACATGAACATCGGCAAGAGGGCACCTGAGACCACATCAAAACCACAACTAGAACACCCCAGAAGAGAGGAACAGCTTCTACCACAGAGGATCACATCACTATTTCTTTCCTTCATAAGATAAGAGCATCCAAGGATCCAGCCTGCAGAAATACTGCATCCTTCCATACTATCCACGTGTCACACGGACAAGTTAATGCACAAAAGCACACTTAGGACACACATTCAGATACTGCAGCTGCTCAGTAAGATCTAGTCAAGAACAAGCACCTGCCGCCAGCAGGACCAGCAGATACAGGTGCAAACAGGCATGGGAACAATCCTTTCCATAAACAGTCCTACTCCACATCACTGCATCCCCCAAGCCTAGAGCTATGAGGGCAGCATGGCCGAGCCCCACTCAAATCCAGCCTTCTGAGCCTGGGGCCTGAGCTGCAGGTACCACCTGGGCACAAGGTTCTGACCAAATCTTCAGCAGCACCTGACAATCCCTGACTAATAGTAAAGCAAATTGATGTTTTGGTCAGAGAGGGATCCTAAGCCCTCCCAGGTCAGGAGCTAGAGGGGCTTCAATTCCAGCTGACTTATAAAGAGGGTGATGAAAGAACAAGGACTTTTCCAGCACTCCCCAGAGCTATTCAGAGGAACTGGTATCTGGGAAAAAACACTGCCTTGTCCTCAAGCTGAGAAGGCAAAACAAAGCTCCAGGTAAGAAATACTTAACCACTAGCTAAAATAGCTGTAAATTATTTGTCTGCAGGGTTGCTGCTGACATCCAAGGCCAGAGGGTATTTATCTGTAGCTGTAAGCTGAGACTGACCAGACATGTTCCCTTCTCCTCTACCCCATATACAGGAAATTCCAAAACAAATTGATTGTTCTAATTCCAAAATGACAAAAGCTTTGTGACTTAGAGGAGAACGACGACAGTACACACCTACTTCACTCTGCAACTGCACTCTGTGGGAACTCAGTGAAAGAGAAACAATTTTGGCAGATGTGGGTCAGCAAGAGCTATGATCTCATAGTCTGAGAAGCAACAGGCTGCTCTCCAAGGGGGAAGAGCCTTCTGGCTCAGAAACTGTGCTTACCTTCCACTGTTCCTTGCAGGATGTATAGGGCACAGATTTTTGGATTGTCATAGTAGCCCTAGAAAAAGCAAAGGCAGCAGTCAGTGCTGCAGCTCTGAGCCAAGGAATGGTTTCCCCACTGACCAACACCTCTTCCCCTCCAGCACACAGCTGCACCACACGGCTGGGGAAGAAGGGGAAAGGGACGAGAGAGGCTCTGCCCTGAAAAGCTTATTACCTTTACAAACTCAATGTGGAGCTTTCCTGTGAATGTTGAAACCTCTCCCTGGACACTCAGTTTTCCCTTTTTGATACTCATGGGAATGATCTCATCGTGAGCTGTGCTGTGTCCAACTCTGTCAAAAATGTCCAAATCTTTCACCACCACATGGCCATTCAAGCGAACATCAAACACCTTCAGGGTGGAAAAAATGACAGAGTCAGAACAGATTCAGGCACGTGACAGCTGAAATGGGAACAGAACAGGAAAGGTCTCTGCTTTTTATGCACCCAGGACCAGAAAGGACTGTAACATGCACTGGCCCACTCCTTTGGGAAGGATTCAGAGCCCAAAAGCAGCCAGGTAAAGACACAAAAGCATTAACAATGCTTTCAAATACCCTGAAATCTGCCTCCTCTTTTTAAAACACTCCCTACATCTGCTGTTCAGACCTGAGGACAGCACAGTTTTATTCTGGTTTATTCATGCTTCTCTTTCACAACTTTTCTCCTGTCTGGAGACCTGCTCCTACCACCCTGGGGTGGCTGTGACACACCACACCCTAGGGAATGAAGCCATTTCTAACTAACAGCCTGCAGCAGAACAGAGAAGAGGAAACAAGCTGGTAAGGAACACAGGGGCTGAAGGAGGTAAAACGTTTAACTGCTAACCACATCTGTGAATTCAGAGTGAAAGTCCTCCTCAGGGCTGTAATGACTCAAACTTCATGCAGCACCTGGGGAATCCCAGCAGAACCACATGAAGGAAGAGGAACCAAAGATGCCTCAGCCCTTCACTTTAATCTGAGGCTGCTTTTTGCATCCGTTCTGTAAGCTAGCCCCACCAGTTCTGCTCCCTGAAATACTTCTCCAGCAGCAAGGCAGCACAGTGCTTAAGATCAGCCTTAAAGAAGCTGATGGGGTCAGAGGAAAGCCAGACTAAAACACAAACCACTCCTACCCCATTTTATCACAGGGCTTTGAGTTCTGTTTGCTTCTGTTTCCACTTCTGTACATAGGGGATTTCAAAAGTGGACAAGGATTATTCTTCTCAAAAGAGCAAAAAGCAATTGAATTTGACTCTGCTTTCAGGATCAGACTGAACCAGTATCAAGTCTTATTACATTTGTAAAAATTGTTTTGAGTAGGCTATTTAACCCAGATCACCTCCCTGCTTCAATCTATGCAATACTTCCTCCAGCATAACTGTGCTGTCAAGTCAGAAGCAAGTGTTCAAGGAAAAGCAAAAAAACTTCTCAAAGCCACCACAGCCTAAAGAGGTTGTAAAACTCTATTGCTAGTTATGTTTAGTTGCATGTGTTTGTTTGAATACTTTGAAATGAAGTTTTCCAGTCCAACTGTACTGCTGGAACGTGGAAGAGAGCTCTAAAGGTTCAGAGCCTATGAGAGGTTAGGACCTAAGTTAACAATTAGTGCTTTACTTCACTCATTCCTCCAGCATGCAAAGCAGCAGAGGCAACCTGAGCCCACACAGTTTTAGCCAGGAACTCATATCAGAGACACACAAGGAGCTATTGCTTACCTTCTGTTGAGACTGTGCAAAATACACCTCTGCAAACTTCAACACCAGCACATAGTCACCCTCCTCTTTGATGGGAACTTCATAGCCAAAGGTTTCCTCATTGTAACGCTCTGTCTGGTACAGAATCTGGTCTTCTGCATTGGATCGCAAGATTGGCAGTTTCATGCCGTAGTCAGAAGCTGGGTTTTGAGCACATAAGAGTGAGAGGAAGGGTTACATTCTGAGGAAGAAACACTTTATATACTCCTGAAGTGCTTAACTCCATCAGTGGCACTAGCACTTACTCCCTGTCAGACCCATCTCCCCTCCTGCCCTGTCCAGGTGGCAGCACTACCAGAGCAGAAGCAAAGGAAGTCAAAGCCCCAAAATCCAAGAAATGCAGGAAAACAGGTCTGGAAACCTGCTGCTGTCTAAGACGCAGTACGCTCACTCACACCATTTCAGAAAGAAAAGCCTGTTTCAAAAACGTTACACAAAGCCAAAGGACTTGGCCACTGGCTCTTGCTTTAAAGAGGAAAAACACCTAGAATATTTTTACAATACTTTCAAATTTCAAACTCAAAGTACAAAACTATAACAATTAGCATAGGACTGACTCGACTCATTGACACAACAGATTTGAAGTTAGTGGTTGATAGCATCTGGTTTTAGGGACTCATCCCCCTCAACTAAGAACCTGGGGAATGGCAGAAGGTTGAAAAGCATTAGGCATCTTACAAAGCCCTTTCTTCTCACCACAGCCCCACAATACCTCTCAGCATGAAGACAGGATGAAGGAAGCAAGAAAGATACACAAGCATTTCAAGAGCACCAGCAGCTCTATCAGCTGATGTTCTCAGAGCCACCTGGCTGAAATGGGTGCTGTCTGCAGGCATGTGAAGAGCCCCTGAGAAGGGCCCAAACACCACTCCCAAGACAACTGACAAAATAAGAGAAATCACAAAATTTGCCTCTTTTCAGTGTTTCATCACCTCTACAGTAGCTCCCAAAAACTTTAACCCCAGTTGGTATGCTATTGTGTCAGGGTTCCTGTATAATGCAAGCTGATGCAATGCCTGCAGAGCTGCACACCAAACAAATCCCCAGTGAAGCAGGGGCAGGAGAGAAGACTGTGGACACCATCTGTCCACTGTCACTTCAGACAGAAGTTGATCCAGACGAAGTTCTCTGCTGACACTTACCTCTTCCACCCCTATTTCCATGGGAACAGACACTGCATTGGCCAAGACAAAGCAAGAACTACTAACCCAGCACACATTGCCAAAGACGGAGCCAATGCAAATGAGTTAAAATTAATGCCAGTTTGTAGTCTCCTGTTTCACAGAGAGCTGCTTAGGCCATTTTCCACTTCTCTTTACCATTCGAACTTCAGCATGAAGACTAAAGACTAACCACCAGAAATAGAGAGGGTGAAAAGTTTAACCTGTCCTCCCATGCAGGTATTTCTGGCCAGCTACAGATTACAATGATAGCAAATCAAGGACTCCACAGAAGCCAGCTCCTATCAAAGGAAAGCCTGCACAGGAAGAAAGTCCTTTAATAGCCAAGAAAGTAACTGGAGAGGAAGACCTGTCACCTGCATGTCAGAGCTCTCTTGACAGAGCTGTGGAGGCAAGATGGGTTTTACAGCACACTGGGTGCTCACTGGGAGTAAGCAGTACACACCATGCTGTAACTCAACTATGTTTGGCACCTGCCTATTCTGTAATTGCCATCAGCACAGTCAGTCCTTTAGGGCAGGGTGGCTGAATGGAGGCTTGGGAAAAAAAAAAAGGTTTTCATTTGCCCAGATGCAGTACAGCCCAGAATTACTATGCCTAGGTCATGTCCTCCCAGTCAGACATATATTTCTCCTGTAGTCCTTACATGTCTATCAACACAGAGAGAAGCCTAGAGTAAACGAACAATGGTGCAATAAAAAGCCATTGAGGGAAAGGCAGCTGAGAGCTCAAAGGGGTAAAGTCTCCACTGTGCCTGGCACCACTGGCTGAACCAGGATTATTGTAACAGCCTGCTGCTCGGAGGAGACACCACAGGCTTTCCACAAAGGAAGTGCATGTCACAATGTGCTTGAAAACGACCCTTTTTTCTCCTCAACTCAAAAATAAATAGTTCAAGTCCACAAGGACATTCAAGTCACACATGTGAGAGGTCTTTGAAGGGAAGCTGACCTACAGTGATCAGGGCACCTTGTGTGACTGGGGCAGCAGCTTCCACGGTGTGAAAAACTGTATTAGCATTTAAATATGACATCCACTGTATCCACTGTGCCCAAAAGGCTCTCCATTTGGGATGCCACTCATACAGGGTAAGCAATAGCAGTTCCAGCTGTATAGCACAGCAAAATCCTCACCATCCTACATGGAAACAGCAAAGGTTAGACTCAAAAGTCAACACAGAGCTCATCTTTTCCACATTCTACCACTTACCTGTAACTGGCAGCAGAGCAGCTCAGCACAGCTAGCTCTTCAGTATATTAGTGAATCGACTAAGTTTTGGTGCACCAATTATTAGAAACATGCACGAATCAAACTGTGGTGGTCTCGGGGAAGTAGGAAAAGGTAATCCAAGTGCACTATTAGTTCTCCATCCTGTCCTAAGTGGTAGGCTGAAGATTTTAGTGACTTGGTAGTTAGAGCAGCCAATGATAGCCCATCTGCCTCTGCTTCTGCTCGTGTCCCTGTCCTTGAACACCCAGCCGCGACTGGGGCATGGAACAGACCGGCCGGCTGCACCTTCCCCCTGCCGGGCCCAGCACCGGGGCTCCAGCGAGCAGCCCGTGCTCTTCGCTGCGGGGACCAGAATGCTGCAAGCATCAGCGCACATCGTGCGCGACCCGGATCCGGCTGCAGAGGGCTGGAAAAGCTTGTTCCCACTGCACCGAGCGCGCTGCGCACGGGGCTGCGAACTGGGGGATCCTGCTGTGGAACCCAGGCTCTTCGGTGGAAAAAAAGAGACCGGCGGGCGCACGCGGCCGGGCTGGCAGCTTGACCGCTCCCGCCGCCTTTCCAGCCGAAATCCCACTCCAGCCCTCGCGGAGCCACTTCCCCTCTGGCTTTACACAACCTCGCAGGCCGAGACCAGGAACACCATCCCGGCAGGGCTCATCCCGCCGGCTCTGGGGCCCCGGGCCCGCACCGCCACGGGGACGGGAGATGCGGCCCCAGCTGGGCCCGGCGGGAGGAAGAGCGTGGCCGCGGTCCCGCGGGTGACATGTGCCGGCGCTGCCTTCGGGCCATGACC
>WEIT01014833.1:37188-67853 GCA_013389985.1 Dryoscopus gambensis | reverse complement strand
GCGCGGAGCACGGTGGGGCGGCGGCGGGAAGCGCAGACGGAGGGTTGCCGGGGCAACGGGCGGCGCTGCGGCAGCACGGACCGGAGCGGACCCGGTGTGCTCAGAGAAGGGGCTGGGAGCGGAGCTGGGGTAGCGGGAGCTCCGCCGCCGTCGGGGGCGGCTCATCGCCACGTCCCGGTAGCTCCGTGCCTGCTGTGCTCTGAATAGCAGGTCCCAAGCCCGGCTCGGTGCCTTGGCAGAACACACTGGTTCTCCCGTTCACCCCTTCCACGGCGTAAGGGAAAAGGGAGCTGCCGCCCGCCCGGTGAGGAGCGAAGCGGCCGATGGCGTGCAAGCACCTTGCACCACAAAAATCTGCCTGAGAGGCAAAGCGGCCAGTGAAGGGAAAGGCGGGGAGATGACCGTGACACTGCCAGCGGGCTGATTCCTGGCTTGCACTTTGTAAGAGAATGTAAAACCCTGGAGGTTTTTTCTGGAGGACCTTGGCAAGGTCTTGGGTGGCTGCAGTGAGATAAGCCAGATGGAGGTCGAATGAAACTCACTCCCTAAACGGTGGGCGAACAAATAACTTAATGTTTGCCCTTCTGTCTGATCACGGTGTACCTTCAGGCATCAGATACCAGCCAGGCCTCAGGGCTGTGCTCCTGGCACTGGCTGCATTAGCAGTCGCTGCTTCTAAGTCCCAGTGATGTTTTATTAATTCAAGTCTTTCACAAAGCATTTGCTTTTATAAATAAAGACTTGCTGCTGCAGATTGAGAATTAAACACATTTGTTGCTTTTGTAATGTGCTTGCAGGCCTCTTAACCAGACACAGGTTTGGAGAGGTGAACTGTTTGGGGGAATGCATAACCATCCACCCTTGGCTCCCCAGTCTGCTCTGCCCAGGTTGGAGTGGACCCCAAAGCATGTTCCTGCTGCTGTGACATCAGTTCTTGGGCTCATTGTATAACTGGGCCAGGGCAGACATGGCACTGGTGCACTCCCACACCAGCGCTGCTGCCAGGAAGGGGTTCCTAAAACTACAAGGTGCCTTAGGAAACCACATTCAGATTAGTAGCATGAAATGCGCACACTTAGCACCTCTCCAGATTCATCCACCTCACGCTGATTCCTGGCAAATCATCTCAGCGTTACAGACTCCAGCCCTGGCAGCATCTGATCAAATCCAGGCTAATCTCCTGTATCCCTGCTGTGTTTGTGACTTGTTGGGTGTCCCCCACATTCTGTTACCGAAGCAGTTCAAGCAACTGTGGCCAGGACAATGCTATCTAGTTGGCAAGGCCAAGGGAGGCCTCATTAGAGCTCATTTGTGCTGATTACAAATGATACTCCCTAATCCTACACTTTAAACTGCAATGCGTGGGTCAGGAACATAACTTTGAAGCACATAAACACTTTGAGTGTTACCAGCTGTCCCCAGGTAGACCATTTTCTAAAAACTAGCCTGGATTATCACTTCCCAAGAATCAGTAGTGTATCACAAAGCAAGAGGGATTAACTGAGCAGCAGTGAGGAGGGACAGTGGCTGTGCTTATCTGGGGGCAAGAGGAGCCGTCGCCCTGGCTCACAGGCTGGTCACAGCTCCTGGCAGAGGACGGCAGACATGCTGTTTGGCCTGTGTCTGCGGTGTCCTACACTGCCGCCCCCAAATCAATACTTGCCATCACACAAGCAACTTGATGCCAGCTTGTGCCCCAGATGTCAAAGGCTCCATCCTGTTACTAATCCACTGAGCCATCAGTCAGTCCCTTGATGCAGGCTGCATTTACACTAGTAACCTACAAGTGAATGGCTCAGGGTCATCTTCTCAATCCCTTGATCTCTCCCTGTCCCCTAGCAGCTGTGCCAAAATGACTCACTGTTGAATCAGTCCTGCCTGGTCTACCTACCGCCCTGATTGTTCATGAGCAACGAGGGGCACATGTTTTGGGTATTAGCCATCTCCTGCTGGAAAATGGGATCAGGATGTGGGATGTCCAAAAAGAGCAGCAAAGATGCGTGGGTCAGAAGCAGGCCTCATGGCTAATGAGACATCTAAGAAATCAACATGAGCCAACCACGCTGCCTGAGCCACCTCCCAAATGGCACAGGGCTACAAGGCTCAGGTGCCCACAAGAGACCAGCTGTGCCCTGCCATGTAGAGCTCCTTAGAAGCCTCCCTGGTACCAAATTGGAGATGAGAGCAAAAGGATTATCTCCAGAATGAGATTGTTTAGATTGGATCTTTAATCTCTGCCCCTGTCTACGAGAAAATAGTAAAATTCCATGGGATTATTTGGGGTTTGTTGTGAAAGTAAAATCAGGCTAGCAGCAAGAGCTCAAGAGCTTCTGCTGGAAGAAAAAAAAAATGAAGGCTTCTGAGATCTGCCCTGTCTGACCTGTTCACTGTATCATGGTGAGACCTGGCAGAAAAGAGCTACAGATGATTTGGCAGACTCCGCTTTCCTCAGAAGTAGCTGTGGCTCCAGGACTGCCTCTGCAATGACACAAAGGTGTCCTGCAGCCACCTTTTGCCTAGTACTCTTAGGATGACAGGCACAGCTCTGCCACAGTACAAACACAGGGACCTGCCTAAGTGAAAATGGCCGTAGTTGGCAGGAAAGATGCCCAGCCACTATGATGCTGCACTGGGGATCAGTCCAGCCCCTAGAAATGAGGTAGCCATTTTAAATAAAGACTGTCCTGCCATCTGATGCTGCGGGCAAAAGATGCTACTGCTCAGGGCAGGGTCTGGGAAGGAGCAGGCCGAGGCAGCCACCATGCTTGTAGCTTCTGCCTATCCACTGGGCTCATGCAGGCTGGCTGTGGCAGAAGGCATATGCCCTGAGCCGTCCCCGGTGCCCACAGGCAGGCACAGCACTCTGCAGCACACAGGCAGCTGCACAGCTGTCCTCCTGCTCCACATGCACAAGCAGCTTCTTCCTCAACTGTAAGCTTCCTTCCAACAACTGTAAGTGAAGCACTGTTGTGTACCAGTACTGCCTTTGGCAGACACAAGCCTGCACAGGGCTCGCCCTCCCCAGTATTACGCTAAACACATTTATAATGTACCAGGACTCTGGACTCTGTTCAGTTTATCACCCTCACCCCCTAACTACAATACAGCTGCTGTGCCAGTAAATGTGGAGATCTGTAAATACCCATTTTCCAATTTCTTGGCTCACACCCACATTTCCAAGATGGGACCAGCTCCATAGATAAACACACACAGTTTGCATACACCCACTTGCATACAAACTCTTCTACTGCTGCACTCCCAGGTACCTATCTGCACTCCTTGCTTTTACGTGCAGACACACACAAACCCTCCCTAGTGCACACACCTGTGCAAATACAAGTAAACAGGCACACACACAAAAATATAAGGATAAACATAGTTTTTCCATTACTGGAGCATCAGCCATCACTACAGCTATGCTGATTGGCACAGCAGCAGGAAAGCAGAAGAGAAAATCCTCCTCTGGACATTGAATTGTGGGCCCCAAGAATTTGAAAGAGAACCTCCGAAGATTTGAGATTGAGGAAGCAGGAGGATATTGGTCCTTGACCTCCCAATTTGAGTAAGGAGGCAACCAAGAGGAAAACAGCTCTCAGTCACACCAAGAAACATACAGTGATGATGGTGCCCTTTGAAGCCAAGCAGAAATTAATCCTGGCAACTTGTGACTGAGCTTTTGCATAGAGAAAGGAGACAACTGTAGGTCTGGTAGAGTAGGGGAAGGGAGTGGTAGGTTGGGAGTATCTTGGGGAAAGGAAGATAAGATCTGATGTGTCTGGAAGCAGCTGGTAGGGCCTGGAGCTGCCGTCATGGTCACTGTGGCAGACACGTGCAGCATTTCTGAGTGTGAAGAGGCTGGAGAGCAGGGCACTGCCACACAAGGAGGCTCCCAGCCAATCCCCAGCGCCAGTGGAATTACAGCTCAGCTGCCACAGCACGGCCCCACTGTACATTGCTCACAGTTGTGTTTAAAATTATCTGGAAAGGGTGAGGTTGGCTATTGCTGCCTATCTTCTTCCCACCCAGCTCCCCTCTGGGCCCTTTCTCCCATTGCTCCTTGCTACGATACTCTCACCTGTGTCCATGCCAGCGGAAGGGATTCAGAGATGGGGACCCTTCACACTGCCCTCATTGTGAGGTACCTCCAAGCCTCTTGACCATGGGGACAGCAGGAGGGAGGACAGAGTCCTGACACAGGCTTAGTGGCCAGCACTGACTTCCCCTCCTGTGGCAAGGGCTTGCCTCTGGATCCCAGTGCAGACACTGGGGTGTGCATCTGCCCAAGTCCTTCTCCCCCAGCCCGGCCACCACCTCTCACAGGGACATCCAGGCTCCACATCATTTCAACGTGCATATTTATCACTTTCCCCCCGCAAGACATATATTTGAATTTACTCTTGGTAAACATAACCACAGGAGATGCAAATAAGTGTTGGGGAAGCATAAATAACTCCACACAGATAGACACACACAGAGACAGCAAACACAGACACGGTTCACCAAGGGAAACCAAGAAGTGCAGAGCACGCCCTGAGGCTGCCACCAGTCCCAATGGCTTTGTTCTCATCCACCAAGCCAAGAGGATTTCTCCTGCTTTTGCCTTGCAGCAGCTGGTGGGAGAATAAAGCTGGGGAGGAGGAGTCTAAAGTCGCAAATATCCCATGAAAGTATCATGGCAAGTCCTGGCTCTGCAGTTTCCTGCAATTATCTTCAAGGAATGGTTCCAGTTGTAGGAAGTTGCAAGTCTTTCACAGTGTGAAAGGGTGGAGGGGCATGGGGACCACCATGCGGGAGGAGCAGCAGGTCATCTTGCAATGTCCTAATTGCAGCCAGCCGATAAACCTTCATGTAGGAACATCAGGGCTAGATGCTCCATCTAGGTCCTCTTCTGCCCTCTCTAAGGTGCTGATTCTTCTTTAGCTGAGAATAATCTTCAGCGGGACATCATGCGAACAAACTCTGCAACCAACAACACAAGACAGCCCTGAACCAGAAGGCATCCACAGTCCTCAACCCAGCTCTCATTCCCTGGAGACAGCAAGCAGCCAGAGTGAGACTGGGAGTCCCCAGAAAAGTCTCTGCACTCCAAGACTGGCCCTGAGAGCTCACACAACATGGGCTTTAATTCTTGCATTAGACATGGTGATAAGATCCCACTAGCAGGTCAATTCATTGCCTTGGACTCCTTCCCAGCCACCTACGGTCTTGTTTGCACAAACAGCTCTTTGTGTGACACTACAGCAAGCATTGTCTCCCTTCACTGTTCAAGGTTCAGGGAACCTTGATTTACAGTTTTGGGAACACGGTATGATTTCTAAGTAAACCTGCCACTACACAGAGATACCAGTGTGGGAAAGCACAAGAGTTTTGCTAGATATCGGCATTTTGTAGACAAAAGTTTACCTTGAGGGACTTCTTGTTTTTTAAGATACATGTTAACTGTAAGGATACCCTAGATCTATTTCTTGACCACCCTGCACTTTGTGAAGTCAATTGCAACTGTTCAAATTGAGTGTAAATGCCATCAAATATAAATGTGTTTTCATTCTGCACTTGAATTGCTGAGGAACTAATGACTCTGCAAAGAGAAGGGCAGTGGAAATTACCCTCTTGACTTCTCCTTTTCCATTGGTGGAGGTGTCCTTTGACAGCTAAAGTGGTAATTCACAGAGAAAATGATACTGGGATAGTATTTCATGTATTTTAGCTGTCTAACATAATTAAGCTGTGGGAAACAAGGAGAGCTACTGTCATGGAATCAGCCACTGCATTAGAACAACTGCAGCTGCCAGATACTTTCTAGGAAGATACTGGTAGTATTCTAATATTTTCAAAGCCCTCAGAGGCTTCAGTAATCCTGAGGACTGAGATGCCTTGTCCTGTAGGAGACCCAGGAATGCTACTGAGTCAAAAAAATTGTGTCAATTTAGCTTTAATTCTATAGTTCCTGTACTTCACCCGTACTGCAAAGGGATATCTGGACTCCCACCAGGGAAAAAAGCAGCCTGCCACACTCTCACACCTTCCAGCTCTTATATCTTCTCAGTCTGATATCAACTGCTTCCTTGCCAGAAACCCTGAGCTCTATTAATATTGCTCCTACCACACTTAATGGCTAGGATAGTAGCCTTACCACTTTTATTTTTCTAAGTCCTTCTGGCATGAAAACTGTGAAAAGAAATTAATTATCTCTAGGATTTAACATGACACCTCTAGATCAGATATCTGCAGTCTTAGTGAGCACAGCTGGCACGTGACCATCTTCTGGCATAAAGGCACAGAAAAAAATTCTCTATAAACCCAGATAACAAAGGTGAGCCAGAGGAAATGGAATGTGCAATGCATTCTCCAAAGCAATCTAGCCACCTCATAGCTCTTGCAATAGATTTAAAGAAAGGAAAATGTCCCATAAAACGATGGCAGGCACAGCATGTGTGCACCAGAATCTGCTTCTGTGTGAGAAGTTCTATCTCTTACCATGCTAGAATTATGGAGACCCAATCGAAACTGAGATGCAGCAAGAGATGATACACAAATGAACAATTCAGCTGACTGAAAAAATGGAATTATTTTTTCTCCATACTTCAGAAACCCGGGCCCTGAGCATGCAAATCTTCAGCTTCTGATCCGAAACACTGACTCACACTAGAGCAGATGGACAGCGAGCACTGATCCCTTCTCACCTTCAAAATCAACACGCCCATCTCCATTCAGATCCACGTCCCGGATGATCTCTTCAATATCCCGATGACCCACCTGCTGCCCTAGAAGTTTCTTCATGGCTTCACGCAGCTCACTGGTGCTGATCTCCCCATCACCATTGGTGTCAAACTGCAAGTACATGAAAAATACCAGCAGAGGAAATACAGTTAATAGAAACAGATATTGCTCTGGGTCGGTTTTTGTACTGTCCTGCTCCTGAGCCCCCTGTATTTTATCCATTCCTTCCATGTTCTTCCTTTTCCTCCTTTGGGTGTCTTCTGGATCCAGTCTGTCTTTTCTCCTCAGAAACCCCTTGAAAATGCTGTGTCTGCACCAGCTTTCCTCTTCCTTCCCTCAAGGGTTCCCTTATCTTAGTAATGCTCTCTGCTCCTCCCTTATTCCATGCCTGACTGGGCTCTTTCTAGGTCTTCTACTGTACTGCTCTCTCCTCCTCCTCTTCTCTTCTCCAGTGGGTCTTCTCTCTATCCTGTTTTGTGTTGCTCACCTCTCTGGGGGCACACGGAAGGAATCACTCACCTCTCTGAAGGCATCACGGAGTTCTTTTACACCAATCATGTCTGCAGTCTCTGCTAGAAGTTTTGGTCCCATCAGCTCAACAAAATCTTCAAAATCCACATGGCCACCCACTTGGGACAAGATGAAAGATTGTGTGTAAGAACTCCACAAGTTAGCCAAGACCAGCACTCACTTTGCATTTCTGTGTGCCCCAGAAAGCACTTGGCTCTCCAAGAAGCAAAGCACAGAAGGTGTGGGACAGTGGAAGGAAAAGCAGAGGTAGTTTTTCCCTGTGTTTTCCGGATTATGGGCTAGGCAGAATGAGCCCAAGCTATTCCATCCTAGGCTGCCATGGACTGTCACACCCTTATTGCATCGCATACTACGTATTAGAGGCTTGATCATTCTAGTGCTTACAGCAACTCCCTGCTGCGCCTGTGCCAAAGGGCACGGCAAGGGCACAGCGTGATGTTCCTGCATGGCCTGGGCAGTGCCCTGCAGCAGTGGTGGAGTCCTGCTCCATTACAGCAGCTAATGCATGTCCAACTGTTTATTCGTTGTATTAGTTCTTTTACTTGTTAGTGCCCTGAGCGCTGTCAGCAACACTCTCAAATTCCCAAGCACACGTGTGCCAGGGTTATCAGCTGCTTTTGTCTGACTGGTTGCGTATGTCACAGCTGTTTTCCTTCCCTTGACCTCGTAACTTGTCCTTTTAACATAATCCTGTGTCTGAAATAACATGCACTAAATATGCTTTTCCCCACCTGCCTGAGGGTGATACCCTGCACTGCCATAGATGAGAGGTGACAAAAAATGATGGTGAAAGACAAGGGCCATGAACACAGTTACAGTGAATCAGATGCATTTGTCACATCTTTCCATGACTGCAGCAGATGCTCCCATCCGATGCTGCCAGCACAGCTCGCTTGCAGCCCATCCCCAGGCAGCAGATACACAAAAAACAGAGCAACAGCCCATCCATCATCCATCTGATCAAAGCATCCCCATCTTCCCAAGCTAGCTCTTCAGTCTGACACAATCTGACAACAGCTTCAATGTGACAACACACAGAACCTGTGCACCAGTGTCTGACTACCCACATTAAGGACAGTTTTATACCCAACAACATAAGCATGAAGGACGACCCTTCCACTCACTCTTCCCATATACAGCACAGTCCAAACAGTCCCTCTAATAAGCAAAACCAAAGGCATTGACTTCTAGGGACCACAAACGAACAGGAGAGATGATAATGAGTGAATATCAGAACCGAAGAAGAGAGGGGAAAAATCCAAATGAAAAGAGGTAGCCAGGGACCAAGAGAGCCTGAGGCAATGATGCAGGGCACAGCAGCAGCAGGCAGGTACAGCTGGGTGTGCACTACTCACAGTTCATGTTGATCTGCTGGGAGAGCTCTATTAGCTCCATCTCAGTAGGCATGTAGCCCATGGTCCGCATGCAGTTCCCCAGGTCCCTGCAGTTAATAAACCCATCCTTGTCTTTGTCAAATTCCTTAAAGGCTTCTCTTAATTCTGTGGGAATGGAAGAACAAAATTGTCAGTGACAGCTTGAAATACCTTTTCCAAGAGACCTCCCCAGAATCAACAGCACTTTATGAAGCCAGACTCTCTAAGATACTCAGTATTTTCCCACCAGGACTCCCTGCATGAGGCAATGACTGGAGCAAAGTTAAGCTCTTCTGTCAGCAGCACTGCTGATCCATTCCTTACAGGAGAGCTTGACTGGACTACAAGCATCACAAACTGTTCATTGCTAAACTGTGCTCCCTAAAGAAACTGCAACTATTTAAGTTTTTCCAACTTTGACCTCTGCACTCTCTTATATACCCCTCATTGTAGGGACTAACAGGTAAAACAGCTTCCTTGGACCCATATTGTAGTATCATGCTCCGCAACACTTTCTGTGGGAGCTGGAGGGACAGCAGTTCCCTAACAGCCAATATCCCATTACTTACTTATCCTCCCACCCTGAAGAATCTGAAATGGATGCAAACTCCTTCACAACGAGCACTCTTACAGTTTTATACATTATTTCTTCTGCTGAAGTTTCCAGGAATTATTCCAGTAAACATCTCCCTTGATTTGCCTCAAATTATTTTAACCCATGGGGGCCAACATGGAAGGGCCAGGTAACAGGTTTTCACTGGGTAGGGAGAAAGGGGACACAAGGAGCAACAAATTTTACCTTCAATTTCTTCTGGACGCAGTTCTCTATCCTGCAAAAAGAGAACATATTATGTTAAAGACATTTGTTGGCCACAAACATAGTTTCAAAATAGCACTTTTTGGTACAAAGAGTTCTGGGACAAGCCAGAAAGTGAGAGAAGAAACAAGAAGGTGATGACATGTTTAATACCATCTACCTAGGAAGGCTTCCCAGCTTTCCTTCCCAAAGAGAGGGGTGTTAACCTGCACACTTTTCTCTGGAAGCCCCTCTCCCTCTCATCTGGTGGAGAGGGGGATGACAGGTGGTCCCTGAACAGAATAGACCTGGACCAACACAGCAATATGTGTGGCCTCTGCACTGATGGTACTACTGGCATCTTCATGAAGTTGCTACATCATTCCCCAGCACCAAGTTCTGGAGCAGAGACTGTCGCTGCAGCAGTTATGATCTCCTCTAGAGCTCTGATTGTATTTCTACTGCCGCTCCTGCTGACACACATAGATCAAAACAGCTGGAAGCAGTCCTTGTAACCAGCAGGTCTAGACCATCATCTGCTCAGATCACTGCTTGATCTCTGTCCTTCTGGCAGGACAGCAACAGCCATGAAGTCTCTCACAGTCAATGTCCCAGTGACATCTCCTACAGTCTGTCCCCACAAAAAGGTAGGAACTTCCCCCTTCCCCCCAGCCTCAACTCCATATACAAGCATTTTGAAACCAGGCATGAAGGCAGACACACAAAATATACATCATCAAGGTCATCTTCAAACAAAACAGGACAAGGATTCACCATGTTCAGGAAACACTGCAACTTCAAACATCCAATTTGAATTTCTTGGAAGAAGGGGGAGGATATAAAAGAGTATAGGAAAGTTCCAACACTGCACCAGGAAGAAGAGATGAGCATGGAAATGCACTGCTTTCTGGTTTAAATGCCCTTTCTAATTCCTCTCATGGCTCCCAGGCAAATCCAAAACATCTGAGAATTTGGAAACACAGAAACACAATCTCTTTTGTCGTCTCACTCTTGGCTTCTCCCCTCAACCTTGCCGAGTTTCTCCTTGCCTTCCAGGTGTCCTCCAGCCTCACCACATGTCCCTGGAGACGGTGCCTTTGATCAGTTTGAGAAGGATGATCCTTTGCTATTTAACCACAGGCTCCTCTGGAAACTCTAATGGCAGCTGCTCAGAGCAGCATAGCAAACTAGGACACACACTGGTTTACGTCTGTGCAGAAGTGGGCTGTGCCAGAGAAATGACCAGCTTGCCACTCATAACCTTCCCAGAGGCATCCCTGTACTGCATGGAACTGTCAGAGCATGCTGGCTCTGCCATTTCATCCTCCACAGACCTGGTATTTTCAAACATGTCATCCCATTTGTTCTGCTTTCATCAACACCAAGTAATAAAACAATTCAAACTCCTTAGACAGGATGCAGGAGGCATAATTGCCCTCCTGCCTTAGATAAAATAACAGAAGAAAACCACCCGTGATAAGTTCCAGCACCTTGTGCACTTTATTCCAGTGACTGCAAAGACTAATCCCTGCAGATAGTGGCTGGGTGCGCAGCAGGTGCAGGGCTGTGAGCGCCAGAGCCGCGGTGCAAAGGGTGCCGTGACCCACGGTAGCCACTGTCTTGTGAGAGTTGCCAGGGTAGGACCCGGGCCCTCCTCCAGCACAATCCTCACAAGATCATCCTCCTCCTCCTCCCCCATCACTGAAGACCATGTTGCAACTGACATCAGTGACACTTGTCAGAAGTGGGGGCTTCAGCACCGGCTCTAATTTTGCACACCAAAATATTTGCATTTGCAGGGTTCTGAGCAGATCTTTGCACGTGAAGATTCCGCCATCACAGAGCCACAAGACTGCAAACGCAGAAGGAGGGGGAGGGTTTATGTCCCTCAAAAAATCTGACTCAAGTGATCACTAACGTCATGAAGAGGTTTTCTGTTTTAAATTTGAAAGAAGATCCCCTAAAATGATTAAGGAGTAAAATTGCTTGGGATAAAATGGGCTGAATCACTCTAAAGCTTTTGGAGAGCATATGGGAAGAGGAATAAAACTATTCCAAGAGTTTAGATCCTAGATATGAGCAGAGGTGACCCCCAGAGAGTCCATTATACTTAATGGTCTTACCCTCATTTATTTCTGTTCTATGCACAATAAATCCTGTCAGCCTAGAGAGTCAATAAAAGTAAAGCTGTTTATTAGATGCACTTATTCTACATCAGGGTACTTAGAAACATCATTAATCCTATTTTGGAGATCTCTTAGGGTACAGTGAGCTTCCATGGCCTAAGCAGGATGGACACTTGTCCAGCTGTCCACTAGGGAGCTGGACCTATCTCCTGTGACAGGTGGCTCTATGCAGGTCAGCAAGTGTGCTTGTGTGAGAGTGTGTTTCATGTTTTAGTGACCTGGCACAGGGACTATGTGATCACTTAGTGGCTGAAGGTTAGGAAGAACAAAAAAAAAAAGCCCTTTGATCAACAATGACACATAATGCCTATTTTTTGAGTTGTTGGTTGAAGGAGAGGTTTCAGAAATAAAGACCTACATGTCTGTAATGAACATATCAACACACAAGTAAAACAGAGGTTTCTTACAGAGGCAATAAAGCTCTGGTTCAAGGTAATTGCAGTGAACTTTGTTTCACCACAAGAACACAGAAGGCACTGGGTGAATATATGACAATGCATATATTCACTCATTCATATCCATAAAAAGTGTGTTAATCATGTTTCTGTTTGTCTTTAAATTCATGTTACTGTAGGAATAGAATGTTTGGGGGCAAAAATACGTTTTAGTTCTTGTAAAGACACAATATTGGGGTGCATATATACAAGCACATATTTGTATTGTTTGTATATAAATGCATACACTGGATGCATATGAACACATAGTTACAATAGGTGTGACTGAATGAATAGATGTGGTTTTGCTATTTCTCTCTCTCTCTGTGGGAGGGTAATAGCATTTGGTAGCCTGGCACTATTTGCAAATATGAGGAGAGCCTGATGTTCCTTGGTTTAACTGACTGGGATTGCTGTAGTGTCAGGCTGGGTATGCCAGTGCACAAGAGATTGTGTTTGGGTATCTGTGAGGAGGCAGCTGTCTGTTTATTTCTGCTGGTACTAGTGTGCTCACTGTGAACTGGTAGGAACAGGATCAAATGCGGACAGCTTGTTCCCAATACAGATGCCCTGATTTGCATTTAACCAGCTATTTAGACCTTAAATGCTAATTTGAGCCTCTAATGAGAGGTGGGTGTCTTGCTAGATTAACAGCTTTGAGCACTGGACTTTTCCTGAGTCGCTATGATTATGGCAAGTCCTGAAGTCCTAAAACCTTTTCCTGAGCCCGTATGATTATGGCTACTTGAGTGTAGGCTTGGATCTATCTTCCACAGCTGCAATTTTAGAATCCTCCTTTCTTGGTGTTTAGGCCCAAGGGTATCTGCACGTCCTTCAGGTCAGATATTTGCCTGTGGTTGTATTTGCACTTGGAGCTGGAGCCGGGACGCTCGAGACCCAGGGCTGGGAGTTACAGACCTCCACACAGACGGAGCGCGGGGGCGGTTCCGCATCCCCGACTCGCGTCCACGTGGCTTTGTGCGTGTCTCGCCCTGCTTGGTTTGACTTACGTACAGGCTGCCTGTTTTCTGCGAAGCCCTTCCTCAGGAAGATGCATGCTGGCCCCAGCAGGTTGTGCATGACGGCGCAGTTCTGGGCCAGCACCATGAGCGGACCCTGGTACTCGCAAGCCGACGACCCCTCTTCGCTCGTCTGGACAGCTTTATAGCTCGTCTTCTCGTCATGGCGGATCTTCCCAGCCAACCAGCAGCAAGCAAACAACACAACAGAGGATGTTACCTCCCCATCTCGTTCCTCTGAAGTTTTATTGAACCGCCTCGCAGAGACATAACTGCTAAATTTCTTTCATCTGGTGCACACAGCGTCCCCCCCACCAGCCTATTAGGATTTGTACAAAAGCAGTAAGTCCAGGAATTCACTTTCAAAAGCTGATAGAACAACCAAGCACAAGAATTTCGCTTTGAAATTACATCAAACTCTCAGCACTGCTCACACCTACCCAGACACAGCCCAAAGTGCCACACTCCCACTATTAGCCTCAGAGTTAACACTGCCTTGAATGAGCTGCAAAGGACAAGCACATCCCAGCTGAACAGTTCATGTGCCAGCCCGTACCCCCGGCAAACCTGCCGGCAGAGCCGTGTTGGCCAGGGCGTCCCCCGGAGACCAGGCGGAGCCTGCACAAAGCCACTGCACAGGCTGCACGTTACATTTCAGCAACACAGCATCTCATGCTTTATCACGTTATTGGAAGACCGTTTACAGCATCAGGTGGCTCTGCCAACTGCAGGCTCATGCTGCCTGTGCAGCTACTAATTAGTTACATCCTCAGGGTTTGAGGCACTTACTGCCCTGGCCTCTTCTAATCACTGACAGTCCCAAAGTGGAGATCAGGCACAGGCACAACATTTTTGTGTGTTTGCATTTGCACATTTTCCTAAGTGCACATGTCCTGCTAAGCTAAGGCTCCAGAACAGAATCCAGCACTGGATTTTATAAGGAGGCACTGCTTTCCTTTTATAGAAATGCATTTCCCTGGCTCTGCAAAAAAACTCTTATCCTGATATTCCCATGGAGCTATAAAAAGCCAACACAACCCACAGGACCCTTGGTTTTACAGAATAAACATTAATCATACATCAGATTCCTCTTCAGGAATGATTCTACTGTTACAGCCAGTGTTCCCAGGGGTGATCAGAGAGGCTCTGTCAATTGTCATTGTCTCTATTAACCCTTTCCTTAAAGCCTGAGGTACATTTTCAGGCTCAAAGATCAGACATAAACACCCCCCATTCACACGTGTCTGAGACTATTGTATCTACTCGCTGTCTGCCATGTGCTATTACACTGCATGCATGGTTTGTAATTCGCCTTTTTGTACACAGTCTTACACCAATCTGCTCATGTATAATGTCATGGGAATATCAAGCATCAAAACAAAAATAACTCAAAAAGCAAGCCATGGAGAAAGAAAATGATGAAGCAGAAAAGTGTTTTTGTTGCAGTCACGGATGAGAAAGGAATCTGTCTCTGATTAATTCTGACATATAGGACACTTGTCCTTAACAAACTGAAAGATGAGCATCCATCCACGAATGGCATATTACTAGTTCAGCTAAATGTCAACGCATCGGTGTTGAACTACACAGCTTTGTGACATCAGTGCCATGTATTTTCAATATTATCAGTTTTATTTCCTGGCACATTTTTCATTTTAGTATACCAAATAATATTAATCATTTAAATAGCCCATATTGGTTCTGTGTTTAATTCCAGTGAAGCCACGTGAAGGATGCAAAGCCCTATAGCCCCAAAATGTTTGTTTTCTGACACTTCCAGTCAACAGTTTATTACCAAGCTATATAGCAGTGCCTCATAATAGTCATCCCATTATTTTTCTGTCTCGATAGAGGTTGCCAGTTTGACAAAACAGTTGCCAAGAGCCACTGAGGATTGTGACCAGACAAACTGCTGCAGTGCCAGAATACCACGGTGAACAGCTCAGCGAGGCTTCCTGCCCTGCCCTGCCACTGCAGGCAGGATTTATGGCATTCCGTGTTCCCTCTGCCAGCCGTCTCACAGGTTCTCCTGCAAATATCCACTCAAGTTCCTTTCACCATGTTCCTTCTACATCCCTGAAGAGTGGGGAAGGGAGCTGTGATATTGGTATGGGGCAAAGCCACCCATTACAGGGGAAACAGCAGGGTGCATGGCAAAGAAAACGCAAGGATAGGACTGGGGAGATCAGGCTTTCTCAGTCTCTTCCCTGAGCGAAGGACCACTAACCTTCCTGGCCAAGTCTGGCCCTTGGCTGTACCAGACCAGCAGATTATGGAGTTGGAAGAGGCCTGGTTCATCTAGAGACGGCCAAAGTGGTGGAGAGGTGTGGTAAAGTGAGGGACCCGGATGCCAAGGCTTTTAATTTCTGCATAGCAGAAGCACACCAGGATTCACTTCATTTTCCTGCCCGAGTGTCAGAGGGACTTTGCAGAGCAGCAAGCCAAGAGGGGCCTCCATCCCAACTGCAGTATCTCTTGGAGGGAAAAGCAGCCAGGATGGCTTCCACGATCTCTGGGGGCACACTGTGACAATAGGAAACTGAAGCTTCCAACAATAGACATGGAGTCAAAGCCTGAACAAGCAAGGTACCCTGGTGTCAGCCAGACCCAGACCAAGCCAGCTGGTGCCTGGGAGTGAATCCCAAATTTTGGGTTGACATCACGTATTGAAGAGTTCAGACTGTCACCCAAGAGCAGCTTCCACACACGCTGTCTGCAGTCCCTCCTCTTTAACATTTCAGCAAAATGAGTTTGCTCAAGGTAGAATCTGAGAAAAACAACTGGGATCATACAACAGCCAAGTGCAGTTGTGCAATGTTAAGACTGATCTGCAAAGTCTCTGCTATAATCATGTGTGCTGCGATCAAAAGAATGACAGAGCACCAGGACCTGTCAGGATGAGTGTGCAAGACCTTATTTCATAGCTCACTAGAGTGGTGTCTGAGAAATTCTCTAATTCAGCTTTGCAACTTTTTCTCTTCAGTCCTGACATCCCAGGTCTTGTAACTAGGCACAAAGTGAGTTATTCGAAGCAGCTTTTAGGGAAGAAAGCATAAATTACCTAAAAGACTGACGACACAGAATTTACAGGTTCTTGAATTCATTTTGATTCAAGAAGCCTGACTACATGTCAGACTTTAATTGCAATCGCCTTGCACAGCTGGAGTCAACTCCTTTTATTCCAAGTTGGAGGCGACCTACAAGCAACCAAGTTGGTTTATCATATGTGGAACATTTGGGTGAACCTCAGTTACTTCTACGTCTCCCTGCAGGTCACCCTGACCTAGGGACTGGTCTCAGGGCTGCCTAACTGCTTGGTGATGAATTCCCTCATCAAGTATCTCAGCTCCCCCACAGCAGCACTGTGCCATTACTGGCTTTGTTTACAGCAGCCAAGATAACAAGCAAATTGTGTTTCTACACAGAAGAGGCCAACATTCAACCAAAAGAAGCACTCTACGACAGAGGTCCTCTCCCAAACAGCTCCCTCTCAGAGGAGCTTTCCCAGGTGGCAAGGTCTCCTGGATGGAGCATCTTGATGGCAGTGGCATTTCACTGTTGTCAAGGTCTCCACAGAGGCAGCATCTCATTGCAATACCTTGGATGATCAGCATAACTTTATCATTTATGGAGAGTGAACTGCATAGCTTTTTGCTGAGCTATTAGATTTGCAGCAATGCCAAGTGAGAACCATGTGGCTGACAGGTACACAGTGCTGTAAGATCTTCCTCAGTCAAACAGGAAATGTTTCTGGGGCATGTCATTCCCGTTTCAACCCAGTCCATGACAGCAGAATTGTTCCTGAATCTAATTTGTCCCAGGACCACTGTAAAACCTCAGCACAAAGCAGGGTGTGGGCTGCAGCCTAACAGATACATGTGGCAGCTCATAGATGAAGTCCAGCTGGGCCCAAGCATGTAGACACAGGGGCCATGCTGACGTGCAACATGATGCACGAACGCAGCCAGGGCCCAGTGTATCCACTCAAAAACAGATGCATGGACAAACAGAGCAGAGGGAAAAACATGCTTCTGTATCCAAACACATACCAACAAAACTACTTGTGTGCATATGCAAGGATGGATAGACATAAAAACATGTGCACGTCTACACACAGACTTCTATAAGCGGGTGAGCACACATACAGCACCATACAAGCAAGGGCATGTGTGTGATACACAGAAATTTCCCCCTTCTGCACTCACAGCAAACCTCCTCAGGTGCTCGGGATGCCTATGTAGAGACGTAAAGAGCTAAGGACACATATGTACCTCAGATGGGCCCATAGGTGTGCATACTCTTACACAGCTATGGCAACACATACAGACACATGACCCTTCACACCTACATGGATATATGTCCCTACATCCGTGACACACGTGATTACTCATGCAGGTAACTCTCAACCGAAGCACGTGCACACGCACAAACTCACACATACACACACGCATCAAGATGCCCCAGCAGGAGTGTGCCAGCACACTGTGCACATCAACAAGCACATACTTGCACATACCCAGAGGAGAGCTGTACACACACAGTGAGCAGGACATGAGCCTACACACACATTTATTTACACACATTATGGCTCTCAGCATCCTGGCCTCTACTGGCTGCATGTGCGTGAGCAGCTCTTACAGAAAAAGTCTGGTGAAGAGAGCTGAACCCTTCATACTCATCTCTGTGTTTCTCCCACCGCCCATGCTCATCTGCCCACAATGTCACCCATCCCCAGAAGCAGGACTGGAAATGCACAGTGCACTTTGATTCAGGGAACATACCTTTTTAGAGAGGTTTCTCAGTGGAGACTTCACACAGTTGCCCATAATATGTTGAGGCTGCCTTTCCAGTGGACTTGGTTATAAAGGAACTGAAGCAATTGATCCCATTAAAGGTATTCCTTGGGAGCAAAGCAAGAAAGGCAGCGCCAGGCAAATCCAAACAGCTACTGGCTGCTGGGGCTTTCCCTCTTCAGGGAGCTTTTTCTCTCTCTGCCTCTCTCTCTCCGTATTTTACTTTATGTTCACTTGAAGAGATGAAGCAGGAAGGAGAGGGAGGGGAGAGAAACAGACAGAAAGAGAGGGAGAGAGAGGGAGAGAGAGAGTGAGTGAGAAGGGGGGAGAGAGGGAGGCGGGTGTATAATCTACATCAGATTAATGTTCAAATCCCTCCCACCCCCCTCAATCTGCAGGCAAGATTGTTTCACTCATAGGAGAGGGCTGTTTCAGGGAGAATTAAAACAGAGAGGCAATGCAAGAAGTTATTTCAGTGATGAGTTCAGTGAATCTAGCTAGTTTGGGTCCACACAGCCTCTGAACACTGCATCCCTACCCACCCCCCTTCTAACTCCTCTCGGCTTTTCAATCACCACAGTGCTAGGCTGGCCAGAAGGCAATCCACTTAGGGGCTTGGAGCAGACCGTGGCTCATTTTGGAGCAGAAATGGACCATTTATCTGGGTGGGACCTGTTTCAGCTTATAAATACCAGCAGACCTAGAAGTGTCTGATTTTTTTCCTGTCACAGTGGAAGCAAGCCTGGAGACAGCAGTCCTAGGACCCTACAACACTCTCAGCCCCAGGACAGTAATATTTAACCACAAGGGAGAGACCTTGAGCCAGTCTTGCAGTGAAGTTTTTCCAGTTTTCTGCCAAGTAAAATTCAATTGGCAGTTTAACCTACATAAGTTTGCCAAAGATGGGCTCACACGTGAATCCTGAATCTAAACAGCCCCAACTTAGATAATGTGAATTGAAGAAATTTGACGTCAGATCCATCCA
This sequence comes from Dryoscopus gambensis, assembly GCA_013389985.1. NCBI lineage: Eukaryota > Metazoa > Chordata > Aves > Passeriformes > Malaconotidae > Dryoscopus > Dryoscopus gambensis. The sequence continues at coordinate 49,016 of WEIT01014833.1, read as the reverse complement.
TTCCATTTGCAAGAGCCCATGTCCTGGAATAAATAAGAGGCACCTGAACCTACAGCCAGCTCTAAACTTTGGACTTGATGCCTGTAGTGTAGAATACTCTGAAAGAAAAGGGATGAGTCCCCAGTGCATTTTCTCCTGATCTCAGGCTGAGCATAAGAGCATTCAGTGTGAAAAGAGATTCAAATTGCATAAAAAACACATCATCACATCCAGGCAACAGGATCTGAGCAGGATAGTGAATGCACCTTTAGCTATGAAGGCACCACAGCTGCAGCTCCACAGTGATTAGAAGTATGAAGAGCTATCTCCTTCAAATACTGTGGAGACCAGGATGACACTGATCTTACACCCGCTTATGCAGCAGGCTGGTTGGACACTCAGGTGTTCAGCTGAAAGATTTCACATCTTTGTTTGCAAGTGTGGTTCCAAACAAAAGCTTCTACAAAGACCTACGCCATGGGCTGAGCACTTGCACCACCTGCTTTTTGTGACAGAGCCAAGGACTAACTCTCCTGGCAGCTCTAGGGCTGTAGGACAGAAAACGATGAACTGTCAATGTCACAACAAAGCAGGGATTTCTCCTTCCACCATGATGGTGCTGTGGCAAATTAAGTATGATTCTAAGGTGACTCAACAGTTGCTTTAGAGTTTAGAAGCTTCTTCCACCTAAGGAGATGAGTTTAGGAGTCTAAGTATGACAAAAGTCCACAGCTTCTCCAGTTCCAGTCACAGACAGAAGTGCACGGCCATAGAGGATGGTGTTTCTTGCTCTTCCTTGTTCGAACAGCTTCCCAAGAGTGAAGCCAGTAGAACTGCCTCCTCTCAGATTCCCTCAATGCCTTCTTCACTGAATGACCTGGGTAGGAGCTGCACGAAGGTCCACAGGCTCTCCAAAACAAGAAGCTGCAGCAGCAGATGCTGGAAGGCACTCCTTGTCTGCCCCTTGTACCCAGGACTGACTGAGAGGGGGACAGAGGGGAAGATCTCCATAGCAGAGCCCACCCACGCTAGGCTGGGAAGCAAAACTCTTCCTGAGCTGGGCCTGTCTCCTGGTATCACAGGAGATGCTGAGGAAAAATACAGTCACTCTCTGGGGACTGTGCCAGCCCTGGGCTTTGCAGTGGGGGACTTTGCAGGAGGATGCTGAAACTCCAAGCTGCTCTCAGGCTTCCATCTTTAGCCCTATTTCTCTTTCCCCTCTTAAAGCAGCTAATGGGAGGCTGATCTACCCTACAGCAAAGTGCCAGTCATTAATAATGTCCTCTGTCAGCTGGAGCCATTCCCCAGGCTCCTTGTTTATTGACGAAGTGCTTGTCTCCCTCGAGCAGAAGCTGCCACACAGCGAGTGAAGTGCCTGGGTTCCTTCCCGAGACAAACGACTTCAATTCCAGAGCAGAGAGGAGAGAGAATTGCCTTTCTGCTGCTAATGAATCTCTCCCTGACAGGAAGCACGGAGGCCAGGAACACCCTGCAATTGAGAAGTGCCCATCTCCCACACTGTCCCAGAGAGAGGGAGAGAAAGAAAGGGAGTCAGACATCTCCTGCCAGAAAAATCCATCACAGTTCCCCGACTGTTGCGGGACAGCTTTGGAATATAGCTGTGGAGTGTGTCTTACTGAGCTCTAAAAGCCTCTCAACGAGATAGTCACCCTTTAAATACTAGCTTGTAGCAGAGCATTCAGAGTCAGCCACTCTGGTACACCACTGTGTTTGCCTACTCTCCAGCTTTTCTTCCCTGCATTTACAGGCAGTTGTAGGAAACATGCAGGGCAAAGTGAGAGGGCTAAGATGTGCTGCCAGGCTTGGCTGGGACTTTGCAATCCAGGAAAGGAAGAGGGAATGGGAGCCCATTTGCACCAGGTTTGCAGCACAGTCACAATCCTTTGACTCTGTAAGAACTCTAGTGGAGCTGCAAGGGGCCCAAGAGACGCAATCATAAACAACTTTTTTATCTCCTTATTTACCCTGACTCTCTTAAGAGCAACTGGGTAGGACACCACAATCTAGCAGACAGCCCCTGCTGAGATCTGAGAAGGAAAATCTCTCTACAGTGGGATCTTGTTCCCATCACCACCACAGGCAGCTTAGAGATAGGCAGGAAAGTGGAGTTGGCAGAAAGGTCATTAGAAGATTAGGTTAGAAGGAACATATTTTCTCCCTTCCTCCAACTGAGGCTTCTGTAAGAGAACAGGATGCTGAGAATAAGTGTGTCAGAAACATTTCTGTGTAGGTGCTGATCTGTGGGTATGCCTATATCTGGGGTAGTCAGTATGCATGTGGGAGGGCTGCACATGCATGTATACTGGTTTTCCCACACTGTTCTTCGTGGCAATCACACTGTTCTTTTAAGGTCTGTGTCTCTGTTGTAAACTTTCTAAAAATCTGTAGGAACTTTGTGAAATATGAATCTTGATGCTGTTCATGCATCCTCCCTTTCTCCTGAGGTCCAAGGTGGAGAGCAAAGACCTCAGGGGATGTAGCTTGGCACAGAGCAAGGTCTCAGCTCACAGGAAAGAAACATTTGGCACACTGACCTGAGCACAGGGGAGGGAAAAGGCTGGGTGACTTGGCATTGAACAAGGAATGATTTAGGTGGTTTAATATGTCTGGATACTTTAAAAAGCAGCAGTGCTGTGCTTTGGGCTGGCACCTTTGGAAGAAATGCTCATTTCATAGGAAAATGTTGGAACCCATCATAGCTAATTGCTTGGCAGCTGCCGGAAACTTTATCCAATGGCAGCAAATATCCAACAGACACAACAGAAAGAGCAAAATCAATCCAAAACATGTGATTGCTTATCAAACTGTAGCTTTGCTTGGCAAAAATTTTCAGTGGAAGTATGGATTTGTGCAGGGACTGTTCAGATGCTAGGCCTGTTTCAGTGCACAGTCCTTCACATGCTGGAAGATTACATCATTGTTCTCAACACAACATAAAGACTGCAATGTCAGTAGGTAGTGGGTAGTGTCTAGTAAAGCAGGGAAAACTCTTACCTAGCATCTTTTCACTGAAGTCCGTAGTTCTACTAAGAGCCCATTAAATGCTTCAAACATTTAGTATTTTAAAATACACCACCTTACTTGATTTATCCTAACAGGGCAGGAATTTTTCTTGTACTTTTTCCTATCCCAGAGTGGAGAGTGCATATATGGATTAGTACCTCTCAAATCTGCTTCCAATCACCCTTTATCTGGTGCCTATAGATCTATATTTTAAAGGAAACATATAGTTCTACAAGAAACTGTCTTATTTACTGAATGACCTCAGACGAGCCTAAGCACTTGGATTAGGTAACATCCTCCTGTTGCCAGTGCTGTCAAGGACCTCATTTTGAAGCTCCCAACCACTGGAACATGCACTGGCACTCTGAACTTCTGCGACTCATTTCCCTTTCTTCTTCTGCATCAGCTCCCAAGTGCTTTTGCTGCCCACTGAGTTGTGTCTTCTAACCTCAAATGAACCTTGGATGGTTCCATATGCCAGTCAGACAAGACAGGTCCATCTCAAGGGAAGGCACCAGCAGGTATTGATGGATGCAGTCCAGATTCTCACCTAGGGAGAGGAACATTTCTGCAGAGTTTAGGAACTTTCTTTGCTGTCAGCTGTTCCAGGAAGAAAGTGTTGCTGACTCATGCTGTGAATAATATTCTCCTCCATTACAGCAATTGGATCATAATCAATCACAAACAACAGAATGTTTATTAAAAAGACCAAGGATATTTTCTATCTCTCTCAAGGTAACAAAGCCTGGACTGCCTGTCAACTTCTGTTTAGAACAGCTCTGTCTGTAAATAGCTGGCTTCATTTTGCATTAGATGAAAATAGATGGGAATGTGCCTTCTCTTGACACCTTCCCTGCAGATCTGATCCAAGTATTTTGCATTAGCCCAACTTCCAAGTTCCTACGCAGGAGATGTGTTGGCCAGAGCACAATGTACTGTGGATATTTGCTGATGATGATCCTAAAGATCATCAATGGGCTAGGAAAAGACAAGTACAAACTTGACAGCTCAGAAGCTGCTGAGAGGATTTGTCATGTATATGGAGTACAGAGGTTGTTTAAAATAAACTTTATGTGGTCCCTTCTCTTTGCTCCAGAATATGAGAATTTTGTGCCACTCTGTCCAACTGTGACTACTGCTAAAGCAGCTAATTCTCCCTCACCTCTTTGGAAATAAGAGGGACAGGGGGCCACTGTTTGGCTGGCACACTGAGGTGCTACTGAAAACGTGGCTGATCATCAGATGAGCAGAGACCTGGAAACCCATGTCAGCCAAATACTCCGAACCAACCCTGCAGCATTACATGAGATTTGCCATCCTAAAACGGAGATCTGCCTCACTTCTAATTTGAGTAAGGATCAGATAGCTCCTCTAAAAGGGCCAAACTGTATATCCCAGGTCTCTGGCTATATCTCAACACAGCTGGTCCCAAAGTATCTAAACCCTTTGTGCCTTATTTCAGCAGAACACAGTGGGGTTGCTGGTGGTTTTCTACTTCCTGCCTTCAGCTGTTGTGACATGATGCTTCACAACGTTACACGGTTGCCTGTTTCCTTCCAAGAGCAGAGAATGTATTTTTTCTGTGTGGGATGAAACAATGCTGTGTATTCTTTCCAAAGATGGTTGCAAGATGCAAACTACTCTAGGGAAGGAATGGGTGGAAGAAATATTAGAATATTGCTGTGTCTTCATTCAAGGATAGCATTGAGTTCATGGTCTTATGCTGGTGCAGAAAGCTACTAAAAATCTAAATATGACTATAGCTAGGACGGCTCTTTCTCTTTATTTTTAAGTGGGGCATTTGATTGAAATTTGAGGATTACTCAGGTTCATGGGCACTGCTGCTGCTCTCTAAGGTCACAAGAATGTCAGAGGATTATTGAAAGGGAGCCCAAAGTTAGCTAGGCATCTTTTACTGAATGCACACCATATAGCTGCTTGTTATTGGAAATCATTACCACTCATGGACTCATCAGGGAAAAACAGTTACAGAAGCTGGAATGCTACAAAAAACCACAGCTAATTCAGCTGACAGCCTGCAGCCCAGCCACTACATCTAAAGCTAAACTTCCCTGACATTGTGTTGAAACCCGGGATTGCATGAAACAAAAATCAAGGTGGTAAAGCTTAACAAAATGGACAGTGGACTTACATAAATAATGATTAATTTATCACTGAAAGCTTTTTTTTCTCTCCAAAGATAAGCTGAATCTAACCAGAAGGTTTGTGTATTTCAGTGCATTAGATCATACTGCTGTATATTTCATGAACAGAATATTTAATGAATGTTCTTTTAGCTTGGTTTTATTTTGATGTCTTTCTATAGCCTTTTAAAACAGATTTGTTTAAAAAGTAAATCACTGACAAAGATTAATGTTTGCTGGCAGACCCACTGCAGGCAGGAGGCTTATCCATTGCCCCTTAGTGATTCTGTAGGTCTGGCTCACATCTCTCAAGCTCTTTAAAAGCAATAAATGTGATAAACTTTTCTCCAAGCTGAGCACGGGGGAAACTGAGTGGATATGCTCAAGTGGAACATTGTTTCTCTGTGTCTGAGGTACATATAAAAACATGAGACGTACCTGGGAAGGTGTGGCAGGTGTCAGTAGGCAGGAGCATATGCAAACACCGACCACTGTTTTAAGCACAGGAATGCATAAGCGTGTACCGAGGTGGTTGTGTAGCCACACAGAAGATTTAGTAGACGCTGCACGAGCAGGCTGTGTGTACACAGACAAGACATGTATATGAAGGCTTTTTATGTCAATCTACATGCATGGACATGGGCCTGTGGCAGCTCATGCAGGGATGGAAGCACGGAGGCTGTACGGGCTCCACGCAGGTACCCGGACCCCTGTGAATACGCAGCTGAGAGCGGCTCTCGACTACATTACGGCAACAGCGGGGCTCTCCCCGGGTCTGACACACTCACCGGGCGGCCCAGGGACAGGGCATGCCCCGGGAGCCCAGAGCGCGGCGGGTCCTTGCCAAGGCGGNAGTGAAAGGGGGACAGGCCGCCTCGGGGCAGCGCTGTTCTCGGGCAGCCCCGGCGGGACGGGCAGCAGCGGGGGGAATACTGCCGTCCGCGGGAGTGTCCCCTGCGGCCACGGGGACTGCCTTCCCTCTTCGCCCGCGCCCTTTAGGGACCCCTTTGGGGCCGGTACAAGCCTTCAGAGGTGCCATAAAACACGGAGGAAAAGCAGGTGCAGGATACGGCACTACTCCGGGTTTTTTCTGCCTCCTAATCTGTGCACCCACGCTCCAAGCGAGCCAAGACTGTGCCACGAGACCAGCATCACTTCGGTGGTCAGTCATGCTAAGCCAGATGCCTACTCACCCCAAATACTGTGCCGATTTAACAGTGTTAATGGGCAGTTAAGTTAGAGACTGTCTCAGTTTGTCACGAGCCCTGACATGCCACTGCTTCACCTGCCTTACAGGCACAAGACAGCACGCAAGCACCTAGAAACCCAGACCTTTCACCTTCACCTTGCCACCCCACAGCGTGACACATGAAAGTTTCCATTGCTGGCATCACTGCTTCAGAGCAGCCCAACAAGCTGCAGCCTCCCTCGCTAATACACAGGGCCAGCTGAAAACTTGATTACTGAGCCACGGGCCACTCTTCCCTGGCAGGGCTGGCCAGGGCTTTCTAGTTCTCCACGGGTGGAGCTCCAAAAATGGTCCTGATGCAGTGACTGCTCTTGGGCAAAACTCCCATTAGAATCAGATGGAGCCAAAGACATTGGAGGGAACAAAGTCATCTGGCAGATGAGAAGACCAGAAAGGTTAGAGGCTTTTTTTCCTCTACAAGGCACCTTTTCCCTACATGCTTTTGGCTAGTGAGAAGAGAATGTTTTTGACACATACTTTCCACACAGGCAGCCTGGGGACACCTCCTGTCCCAAAATGGGGCCACTTCTGTCATCCCAGTTTGCTGAAAGATCCATTAAAACCTGTTACGAAGAACTAAAGCTCAAGAATAAAGGAGGATGGAGCAGGACAAGAAAAGGAAAATTTTACAGGAAATGCAGAAGCATTCTCTCCCTATTTTAATAGTAATGTGGACACTGACATTAAAGCAGGAATGGGAGATGGTGCAGGAGAGGCTTTAAACTCCCTGTACAAATAGAAATACAAAAGCTCCATTGGCCACAGTGCTAACAGCAGAACCCTGTAAATATTTCATGATTCTCTACGGCAATTGTTTGACCCCTTTGATCCCCATGCTACCAGAGGCAATTGACAGAAAACTGTTGGGGAATCACTTCACTGAAAAATTTAACAGTCAGGCAGGGTGTGAAAGCAAAACGGCTCTGAAAACGTTCAGGTCTCACATGGCGGGATCGCTTACAAATTAATATTGCATAGCAAATGCCCGGAAAAAGCTCTTCTTGAAGATGCCAGCTAGGCCAGCACTGAGGCACAGGAGGAATGAAGCGAGGAGAACCGGCGGGGCTCTCTGTGCCGCAGTCCCTGTATAGAGTTGTGGTGAGCCAGGTGCCAAGCAGCTGCTGCACTGTAGGCAGTGCAGCCACATCACCACTGCCCCAGGATTGCCACAAAACTTGCACTGCGGTCCTGCAGCCACCGCACTGCTGTCCCGGTCTCTGTGCTGCTGTTGCTACTGTTATCACTTAATAAACTGTGTCTTGCTGTCAGGCTGCCACCTCACCGTCACCCCAGCTGCCGAGTGGTCACCACTCCTCTTCTGTTGCTGAACTGTGATCTGTAGCCACGGTAGACACACTACAGGACCCTCATGCTCTTCCGCTCTGCAGGGGTAATAAGCATGCTCCCTTTATGCTTCACAACACTCTTTTGCCACTTGGCCACTCCAATACTATCCTATCAGGTCAAAATTATATGAAACATTCTCCTCACGCTCCGTTTTCTTGCCACTTTCCCACTTTGCTGCATTACCACACACATACCCCTTTGCCAACTGCACCCGTGAGTCACAGCACTGCTCTCGCACTGCACCGAGCTCCTGCCACTGCAGGGCCACTTTAAAACACTGCTGTCCCACTGTCCCGCATATAACCAGCCCATACTCACACTGCACTGTCACCAGGTAAGTCCGTGGCGTTGTCCTCGTGCTAACTCACAGCCATCCTTCCAAAACTGCGGCATGGTGGTAATACTTCACTTGCTGCCTTCTGCTATAGCGGGATGGTGCTGTCAGATCAGCACAGCCCGTTGCAAATATCACACCAGAAGCAATCCCTGCTGTATAGAATGGCTCTTGTCTGGAATATTGTATTACTACATCAGTAGATTGCTAAACCCTTCTGTCAGGCTAGAACACTCCACAATTATCACACCCAGGCACTGCCAAACTCCTACCACACAGCTCCAGTACCACATCTCTGCTCTGCCCCGGGATTGCTTTACCACACCACTGCACTGTCAGTGCCGTGTTCTCCAGGCATTCAGAGCTGCACGCACTGCATCCTAACCCAGTATAAACTCCACAGCAGTGTGCTCTTCTGCAACTGCCACACCAAGCCAGTGTGCAAACATATCATTAGGCTAGGATGACATCCTGGCTTATACTTAATGCATCATTACACTACCGTACTTTTGTTAATTCATGTACCACTCAATTACAAAATGGTAAAATATCCTAAAAGAGTATTACTGCTTAATGGTATTAGAACATCACTGCACCAATATAGCATAAGCCTAATTAATAAAATATCACTTCATCCTGTATCCTGGCAGTATCTTAGCATTCTCCTGGAGTACACACCCACAGTGCACTATATTGCTGTGCTGGTTATATAAACACAGCGCTTCTTCCTTCACTCCGTCTTTTTTTCTGCACAGCTACAAATCTGTCTCTCTCAGACACAACCCTCTAGTCCTGAACTGCTCCTTTTTGCTCTGCTTTTGCTGTTACTGCAATAATGACATCCTCCATGGAGTCATCCCTGCAATCTTTTCTGTGTATCTGATTGTACCACTGTAGTGTCTGCGACCACATCACTGCACCACCATGGAACAGGGTGATGATGTTCCACATCTGTAGAGCTGGGACAAGATATACTGGTGCTGCTGGACCACAGTGCTCTGCTGCTGCGGATATGCATCACTGTGCTCCTCTCCTAGTTACTGAAAAATTACTGTTTTAACTGTTTCACAGTGGGCTGTGTGGGCTAGAAAGAAGTTCTCATATTAAACGAATGATCTGGTGAGCTGTTGCTGTCCTCTAATCACAATGTGGAGCAAACTGGTGTTACAGCACCTGCAGCATCGGACTGCAGCCCTGGACATGCCTGCACCCATGACCCTCCCACCCTCTTGTGGGTGTAAGTCCTTGCCTGCCTCAAACCTTCATGCACATTCTTACACAAAAATGTAAATGCTGGGCATTTATTTCTTCATTCACAGAAACAAAATTTGTATCATTCTGTGCCATGATGGAATTTCCATACATCTTACCCCTGGGCTTTTATTCATCCCAGGATTTTGGTATCACTACCCAAAAAAACCTTCATCTTTCTGTAACCAGCTCTTTGTGTATCCTAAATTATAGCTCCCCATCTTGCCCCTGTACAGGGGACCTACTACAGCCCACTCCAAAAAGTCAGTCCTAAAATCTCCACTAAATTTTCATTCTGTCATAGTTACTTCAAAGAAAGCAAGTGAGAGATGAATACAGAGAGAAAAGGGAATAAATAACACTACGCTCTAAAAGAAAGATGCTGGAGTGTGTGTGAAAGCACTGGTGCAATGTACTCAGTGAAAAAGTGAAAACTAGAATTGTATCTCTCTCATTTCTGTAAAAGGCATTGTTCAACACCACAGATAAATTTTGCTACATTTACAGCTTTCAGAAGTGTCTTTTGACACTGGAGTGAGAGGAGCAGAGCAAGTAAAAAAAAAAGATGCGGTTCAGGTAAGGACTGAATTCGAAACCAGAGGGGTTTCCATGAGTGGGAGACCTGGCATGGATTTGTTTGTATTTCTGATGCTTTGGGGACATACAGCTCCACAGACTTAACATCTCTTCTCTTAACATCTTCACTTCCCTCAGAACTACAGCGTAAGTCAGGGCCAAGACCACGGATTTCAAAGCCTGGTGCTCAAATATTGCTTTTTGTAACCTGGTTGAGCATCTATCTCTGACCAGGCTCTTCCTTATTGTTACAACAAAATTTTAATCTAGACTTCGAGTGCACCATTTGCAGAGGGAAGGTAATACTCGTTTTGAGTTAAACACAACCATAACAGTCTAAACAGCAGACTGTCAGTGAGGATGGAAAACTGTTGTGCTTTGGAGAGAACAGATGTGCTTTGATTTTTATCTAGAGAAGTCAAGATGAACAGAAGTAAACAACACTCCCATATTAAACATATGGGTGTATCATCCAATTACAAAAATTTTTCTAATTCTCTCCATAATCTCAGTCTGAATGGGCTCCCTGCAAAGCCTCCAAAACATGCATTTAAAAAAAAAAAAAAAGAAAAAAAAAAAGGAAAGAAAAGAAAGAAAGAAAATACTCAACGATAAACTCCAGAAATCATAATTCTGGTTTAATCGATCATTTCCAGGGCTGGAACTTAGCCACCCAGGCTACTGGCTTATACCTATAATTGTACTTCTGAAAGATTGCAGTTACATTAATCTTCCCAGAGATTACATTTTCCAGTAACATCCCTAGATGTTTCTAAAAGAAAATTTCAATCTAGTCTCCCTCTGCCTTTTCATTTTTAGAGGGTAACCCTGTTGGGTAATTTCACTACCAAAAGCAGCTAAAAGTGACAGCTTTGTACCGAAAGAGCTTGAAAACACCAAAAGCATCTGTTCCATTCTAACATAGTGACTGGGAAGGCTTCGGAATTGGGTCAGGATTTTTTTTTTTTTTGTCGTCCTCCCCACTACCTTCTCCTGACAGCTTCTGCCATCAGAAATGATTCATATGCTGATTGTACAGAAATGTACCATAAGGAGATGTAAACAAATACAGCAAAGCAAGGCGGGGAGCCAGAGAGATGGAAATCTAATAAGTAAATAGCTTTTAAAAATCCGCTTCTCTGACTCTCACCCTCAGCAGGCAGAGCCACAACTTCCCCCGGCGACAGGGAAAGCACTGGCACTTCCCCCATCAGCACCACCGAGAGCGCCCTCCGCAGCGCCCGGCGNCAGTGCATTTACAGCTGCGGGCTGCGCCCTGGGGCGCGGGGGGCTCCAGAGCGAGGAGCCGAAGGTCGGTGAGCCGCAGGAGGAAGAGGAGGCGCGGAGGGAAGGCGGGTGGAAAGAGAGGGAGGGGTGGGTGGCGTGGGGCGCTTTGCCCCTTACCTGGCCAAAGACCGAGCTGAGCATGGGGTGCAGCTGCTGGATGAGGGGATCCGCTTCCACTGACCGATCGCTGCCGCAGGACTTGGTAGAGCACTTGCTGCTGGATTTGGACAGAGGTGAAGCGCCTTCCGAGAGCTTCAGGGACTCTCTGCTGGACCTCTGCCTGTGATTGAAGAAAAAGTCCTCCTCTGCCTCCTCCCCATCCCTTTCTGAGAGCTGATGCTGGTCCTGGGGGTGACCGTGGCTGGCGTGCGGCGGGAGGTGGTGATGCTGTCTGGATGTCCGCACCGGTTCCTTGCCGCTGCCTCTCCTTGGACCTCCTTCCGCCGGCTCGGGCTGGCTCTCCCCCCGTCCATGTGACAGCTTCCCCGCGCCCCTCGCTCCGTCCTCCCGGGCGCCCGGGTGGCAGAGCGGCCTGCGGGCACTGGGCTCCCCGGGGAGCTGCTCCTGGCTCAGCTCCCTCCCCATCTGCCCGCCTTGTCCTTTGCCGTCCCGGACACGGCTGCCGCGGGGCTGGGGT
>WEIT01014833.1:7564-36789 GCA_013389985.1 Dryoscopus gambensis | reverse complement strand
GGGGGCGATGGTGGGGGAGGCCTGACTCCCGAGGCTCCCGAGGCTCCCAGGAAAGGAGCTGAGTAGCTTCTAGGGCAGAGCCGGGAAGGCGAGCACCCCTGCCCCGCGGGGTGACCGACCTGCCCACACGTGTGCCCCTCGGAGAGTTCCTCCGCGCCGCAACCGGGACCCAGCACGCTGTGGGGGTCGTGGCCCACCTGAGTGCTCCGCCTGTGTGCTCAGCCTACCGACAAGAGGCTGCAATGGACACTGACCCTATAGGTCAGCACCTAGAGGTCTAATCGCTGTAACAGAGAGGATTCAAAGTCTTGATCCAGATTTGACAAAGTTCAGGAGAGGAGGCTGGGGTGCTGCTTGCCTGCCATAGCTCACAGGAGAAGTTTTGATGCAGCCTTTGAAATGGACATAGAAGTTTTGCTAGGGGATGCCATGAAAGGGTATAAAAATGAAGGAGTTTGTACCTAAAAAGCCGATTACTTCTTTGTAATCAAACATAGGTAATTAAGTGGCAACAGGTTCAATAACGTTTAAAAACAGAAAGAGATAACGGCATCAAATCAGACATATGTTTCCAATGGGGGAAGGTCCCAGTTGCTTCTTGCTCATCCTCAGACAGTGATTGTGCCTCACTGCCAGACTTGGATACCTCAGCAGTTTATCTACCCAGAAAGATGAAGGTGTGATTATCGCATAATAAGCTTACTCATGCTCACTCTGCTCTTGCTGGCACATGCACAGCAGTTACTATGTGATGACAGTCTTCTCTGCAACAATCCAAGCAACTTCTCTGCAGCCTGGGGTCCCATTGCAGCCTGTGCTGCTGTGCCCCCACCTCTACAGATACATGTGCTGGTCAGGGCAAAGCTGCCATGGAAGAGGAAGATGCTGCAGCCCCGGCTCAGTGTGCTCCATCTCCTCAGCTGTGCTATCAGCACCAGATGCACAGCAGCCGTGTGCAATTCCTGCACAAGGTGCCCTCCATCCATCCTTGGGATGGCAGAGAGCAGAAGAGGCTGGCTCCTCTGCCCCTTTCCCTCTTAGGACTCTTGGCAGCAGCTGTTGTGGTGGCTAAATGGGCGGTTGAAAGGGTTTGTAGCAGGGACGTTTGTCAAGCACCAACTTTCCACTCAAACCTGCAGAGTCATTTCTGCTCCTAACTATAGCCAAGGTACCTTTTGGGGTTTTGTTGTGGGCTGTTTTTTATTTCAGAACAGGCTGCTCCTGTTTGTTATCAGCAGTGCAGGATCACTAGTCATGGCTGGATGAACACGAGTCCTGTCTGTCACTACTGCACCTGCATTGCTGGAGCCATGGCTGCTACAGGGGTCGTTCTGCAAGGAATCTCAGAGGTAGCAGTAGGCTGAAATGAACATTTCTCAATAGCTCCATGTCTTGGGAAGTTAATTCCATCAGGATGTAACATTGCTTCTAGAGAAGCTGCCGTTTTTGGAGTTACAGCTGGTGCTGATGAGGCATTGTTGTGAGAAAGTCCCACAGATAAGATTCCTCTTTGGTCTGACTAACACTGCCCTCACTCTCCTTGGGGTCTTTTGAGCTATTCCTGAGGACTGTAGTGCCATTTCTGTCTACAGGTGGGTTGTAGCTCCTTGCCTCAATCAACTGAGCATTGCAGAATTTGGAGCATATGCCTCATTAGTGAGAAGGGACTCACTAGTGCAGGTGTGATTCATCACTTTGGAGAGCACGTCAGGGATCAAGGCATGAAACAGCTTGACTAACAGAGGCAATAATGCAGGCAGGGGCCATGTTACAGAACTGAGTAACAAAACAGCAGCGGCAGCTGAAAAAACTGTAATGGGACAGAGTGAGAGCACAAAGCAGAAACCTGGCTGTCCACAACACCTGTATCTGGGTTTCAGCTAGGAACAAACCCTGGCTGTTGAGAGAATCTGGAGTACATCCTCCCACAAATTCCTTTTGGAGGTTCTTCATGTATCTCTTTTTCTAGACAAATTAATCTTGGGATACCAGTGGCTGCATAGCATCCACTGCATACTGAAGAGCTAGTTATTCTGGAGCCAAATGCCAGGGAACAACAGTGCCCCGCTGCAGAGAGAAGCACATTAATTCCAGCACAGCTGAGCAGCGAGATGTGCAGGGACATCTCTCCAGAGAGAGCATGGCTCCTCTTCCGTCTGGCAGCACAAAAGAGGACAGGCCTGAATCCTCAAGACATGAAGATTATATTATGTAACATGCGTGCTCCCTACTTTCTGAGACAGAGCTAAGTTAAACTATCCGTGTGATTCAGTCCAAGGCCAAGCCAGAGAGAAGCAGCACTTCCCTCCCGAACCTGGGGGATTCTGGAGCAAGTGAGTAGCCTGAGGCTGGTGGGGGAAGGTAGATCCAATTCCAGCGTGCGATGACAAACAGCACTGCCTGCAAGTGTAAAATCGTGGCTTTCTGTAAGCGTGCTTATCATAAAGCATGCCCGTGAGCAAATGCACAAGCATTTTTGGGGAAAGGGTTTGGTCAATTCTTTTTGGCTTCACTTGTGCATAGAGAAAATTTTTGACAAAAATGGGAATACTGTTAAAACAAACAAGGGTTGCATTGCCTGCCCTGAATTCAGGAGAGTGTATTTCCATTTCAATTAAAGGCCTAGAAAAGGAGTTCAAGAGTAAAATGTGTGAGCACTGCCCATAAAAAAAAGTCTTCAGCAAGCTGCTGATGGGAAGGCACAAAATGTCTGTGATGTTTTGCTGTAGTTCTCTCGGTTCTAGTTTCTTAGTCTTTATTATTTCTCTCACCTGCTTTTTAAAGAACATAATCATCTGGGGTAAGTATGATACCATACAAGCAATTTACTAAAGCAAACAAAATTCTAAGCTGGTCTGGGCTGAGAATCAAGATACTAATCAGGAATCTGTCCTGTAATAGAAGATGAACTGCCTAGCACTCATTTATGGCCTTTTCCCTCCATTGCTTTTAGAGTGTTTCAGAAACACATCATGTTTCAATAGTCATATAGATGCCAAGTGTTGGTCTTCAGGCATATTGTATTTGGACAGGCATGTGTCTCCTCCAGAGGAAGCAAAAGCCCTGACAGCTGGAGATTCTGTTTGCTTGAAGACTTGGTATTGCTCTTCAAGTTTTTTTCCACAGGAGAGGAATAATCCTGACAGTATTACAGAGGCATTATTGTTCCAGCTGTAATCCCTGTGCTCAAATCCACCCTTCAGGTTACTTGCATCCTCATTGCAAAGAGTGAACTTCCCTTTGTATTTGCCAGGACGGTGGCAGAGAGGTTGGTTGTCACTGTTTTCTATGGTCAAATAGCATTGAAGGTGGAAAGGCTGCAGCGTGATCCTGTAATAAGTTCACAGGAATGGGAAAGGAGGATGAAGGGCAATGGAACAAAAATAACAGTCCACAAGAGAAATGGATGAATGACAGGAAAAACACAGTTGTAGAAAAGCCAGATGATGGAGAGATAAGGGGCAGAAGAAGTGTTTAGGGACAAAGGTGAAGCTCCCTATACATTATAATGTAAACATACAGGACTGGCCAGAGGGCCAGGCTGTGCCCACAAAGCTTGCAGTGGGAAAACCAGGTGAGTGCAATCATCAGTGTGGAAGAGGGGATTTGTTTCCAAAGAGAAGCAACAAACCTTTTCACGGTGATGCTTTGTGAGGGCACAGACCTGGGCTTGCCTTTACAGCTCCATGTTGTTGGCACATAAGAGGCCAGTCAGAGAAGGAGACCACATTTCATGCAGAGATGATGCCCCAACCCTTTCTTAGCTTGTAAAACCAAATAACGTGAAAGAAGATGTAACAGAAATTCTGCTTTTCAGTGGAACAGACACAACAGGGCTCCCTGAGCTACCATGTGTGGCCTAACTTTAGCCAGACTCCTATGAAGGGATCCAACCCCCTCTACTCCAGGCATGTAACAAAAGTATATAATTTTCCTGGAATTACTCCTCACCCTACCTCCTTCCTACACACCCTTTTTGAGTCTCAGTCTCAGTTCACACAGCTAGGAATGCAATTAATTAAGCTGATATAGCTGGCTCAGCTTTGCAGTTGTAGAGCCTACGGCTGGCAAATGTCACCTCTTTCATATCAGACATCTCCGTTGCCAAACTACAGTCAACTTCACAGTCACATCTCTGTCGAAAGCACTGCTGTATAAGTGGAGGTGAACCACAAGGCAGGCAGGAAGCACTTTAAAGGAGAGGTCTGAGTACAGGCTGTAGGGAAAAAACCCCCAAACCTCTGAAAATCACTGAAGCAAAACGTGATGTGGTTTTAACAGTGGCAGTGGTCTCTCTCTCCATTTGACACAGTCTCGAGGCATAAAATGATAATGTGAAAAATAGTAAATAACATAGGAATGCTCAGTTGGTCAGCTTGTCTTTGGCTTACACTGAGAGCAACAATTAACTTAGGAGAGAGAAAATTAAATCACTTCATAATTTTCCACTTTTCAGAAGACCTGAGCAAAGCTCTTTGGTAAGAGCAAAGCTTTTCACAAGCTCATGCAGATGTTTTACAAGCACAGTAAACGATGTACGTGATGGAGTCATCTCTTTCTGAAATGGGATCTGGACTACAGGATTATGGCTGCTTTTCAGAGAGACAGGTGGACTCTTCAGCTGCATTAAAAAGGATCCCTGATTATCAGGTAAAAAGCCTGCCTTTTTTTTTTTCCAACTAGGAACATTTAATCTTTGCCAGTTAAAAAAAGAAGAAAAAAGGTTATTTATCAACTGCCTAACAAATTAGTTCAGGGAATGGAAAGAGAGCAGCACTGAAGGCCAGATACTTGCAATATGGGCTGGAAGTAGTTTAGGGACAAAGCTGAATAAATTACTAGTGCTTGCTCAGTGCCTGGCAGCCTGATCTCAGGCCAGTCTCCTGGCAAAGAAGACCTCTTGTATTTGTTTTGGGAGAGGGTTATTTTCCAGTGGGAAGAGTATTAAGGTGTATCAAGATTATCATACATCAGTCCTCGTATTTTATTCTGCCACTTTTGATGTGCCTGGGAAATCAGAATAAAAGTAGATGCTGCTCTCATCCTTTGACTCTTTCAACACCAACAACTAAAATGTGAGCTGAACAACTCAGTTTGTCACGGAACAACTCAGTTATACAACATAAACTCAGTTATACAACAAACAGGCAAGAGTATGAAATAACTATAGTGAGTTGAAATTCATTTGGGATCAACTGGAGTGAATCACTCATTATCTCCAGGGCAGCTGTCCTCTCTCCATAGAGCTGCTCTCTCTCAAATATTTTATTTAATGAACATTGATACTGGTACATAACCAGCACAGTTATAAGTAGAATATAGCTCCAGGGAGAGACAGGGTTTGGCACATCTGGTTTATAACCAGAAAGAAAGCTGTTATGAAGGAAGCTGAGTTCCAAAACGTGGTCAGGTTTCCATTAGCAGCCAGTAGCCCCTTTCAGATAACAAATAGCCCTAGGATGCCAGTGGAGGAAGGACACCTTGTTTCAGCAGCATCTGAAACAGCTCCTGTGCAAGCATGCCTACCTCCCTGCTCAGCCAGCAGGCTCATGGAGGGAGTGGAGCAAGATGCTGCTACCAGTGACACTGACACAAGAAACTAGACAAAGACACTGAGAATTCCTTATCTTGGAGATCTAATTTTTTTTTTTTTCAAGAATTAAAGAAAAGACCCAATGTCCTGAACAAAATTACTGCTTAGGTAGTATCACCCTGCCTAAATTACCTTTCAATTTCAGATAAAGCATTTTGTCAACATTGCAAAATGCTTTGTATTCCTCATTTCAGAAGGGTGCTGTGTTTTGGTAGTGGATCTAAAAACATCTCATTAGTACAATTATCAAGTTATATTGAATAATGTAGGTTTTTAGTAATTTCCAACAATTCCTTTAAACATCTAGAGAAGCATTTCTATTTCATAATTATTAAAGGATCAAGTTAACTCATATAGAATAAGTAGTTTTATCTGTGCAGTGGCAAAAATCAGCTTTGCAGTTTTCAGGCAGTCAACATACACCAGTGTGTAAGCAGGGAACGGTGTCAAAAGATGAGTTAATGACCACCCTGACTGCCCATGATTTTTGCTTGAATCACAAATGCTAAATCCTGGTATTTTCCCCCCCAGTGAAGAGTTCCTACAGGGATTTCAGCTTTACTGCACTATGGCTTAGTTCCTTTTCATGTGAGGCGCAGGCAGTAACACCCACTTTCCAAAGGGGTTCTCAGGCTTTTGGGCTTAAGAGTCTCTGTTCAGATACAAAGGCGAAAGTGTTGCAGGCTTCTAAAAATCTTTCAACATAGCATGTACAGAAGCTGGAGGAAACAGAAATCTGCCTCTGGATGTGACTTCTGAATGCAAACTGTGGACTTGTGCTGTTATATCCTTTGAGGTGGATTTTAAGGAGATGTTAATATTTGCTGTCTGAAGCCCAAGTTTACATCTCTCTTTAATCTGCTTATTAATAACATCAAACTGTTTTAAAACTCTGTTTTCTGCATTTGTTTACTGGAAAGGCTCTGACTTTGGGCTATCTTTACACTTTGGGCTTTGTTCAATCTGAACAATATATGTCTGAGCTGAATCAATCCTCTGAAAAACATCTCCTTAAGTAAACATGAAGGGTTCATATTCTAAATATGCCTGTTTCAGTGTTAAGGCTCACTCCTAGTCTTTACTAAAATATATAAACATTGGGAAGAGCTGGCAATTGCCTAAAATAGCTGAATCGGTGTAAGAGGAAAGGGAATGTTTATTTACAATGAATTAAAATCTTAAAAACCATAATTCAAAAATTTATTATTGATTAGCAAAACGTCTCTCCTTTATTCCTTTTCAGTGACTTTCTGTGATATCCACTGTCAGGAAACAAGTAGTTGCCAGTTTCCAGGTGCTCTCATCTGTTTAACCAGCTGAGGAGAACCTAAGGCATTGTAGGATCTTATGAACACTGGCACTTTATGAAATGTCTTAATTACCTCAATTTCTTATCGCTTCTTTCACTTTCCAGATGATTTAGAGCTGCAAATAAGACTCCCAGAAGACTTTATAGAGACTCTGCTCATGACACCACTTAAATATGTACATGACAGCAAGTCATACTCTTTCTAATAATATCAAATATTTAAAAATATACATTGTCTGAGCTTAGGCATTTGAAATGTACTGTTAATTTCCAATGGGTTTATGCATTAAAGGTGTGAGGACTAATGACAGACTAGGCAGATCAAACAGAGGTTTTTCCTGACACTCCAGCTCTGAAGGACTCAAATGTGGGTAAGACTGTTATGTAAGACAGGCTTTTGGATATCACTGAAGTGCTTTACAATTAAGACTGAATATTAATAAAAGACTTAAACTGAAAACCTCCAGCTATTAGAGGGATTAGAACTTTGCAGTGGGCTAGGGGAATACATACAATGTCAAAGCCATTTTCTTGGTTGTGATCAAAGGAAGAAAAGGCAGAAAAGGCTGTGGCAGAAACCATATCTTAGAAGAAAGGGAATGGAGCTGCAGCATCACACAACAACGCTTCTTCTTCTTCTTCTTCTTCTTTTTATTATTATTATTATTATTATTATTATTACTATTATTATTATTATTAAGAGCAGCAACTACTTGTGCAGAAGAAAAAAGGACAAAACTTAGGAGTGCAGCCTAGAGACTCTTGCTCAGCAATGTACCCTCTGACAGAAGGTATCTGCACAAGAGGGGGAAAAACATCTGCTCATTTACACCCCTGTGTCTGTACTGGCTGTCCTGGGAAGAGCATGTGAGAAGAGAATTCCCACTCGGTGCTTTTGTCATTCAGTGGCAATATCAGCTCTTTGCACCAGAGCAGCGGCCAAGAGAAATGAGCATGGATGTTTACAGGGCTCAATGCTACATAAACAAACTGAGGTTTATTAGATTTATTTTCTGGAGATTGATTCTATTTTCCAGAAATAATATCTCAAAGAAAGTGCCCTAAAGGGTATTGATTTTGAGAGCCCAGGCCATTTCTCTGTGATTCTAATGGGAACAATTGCTCTGATAGTTTCATTGTGTTCTACTGAAATATCAGGTTGTAATACAGTGTAATCAGGCAAATAGTATTGGCTGCATTTTGGATATATTTCATACTTACAAGGTATCCTCCTCTTGGAAAAACCTGGAGACTGACCCCCTCTGCCAATGTGTCATTCCCACATCATGACTTATACTGCAGGGACTGCCTGTAGTATGTTCCCTCCCAAGGCATAGCCTTGGCCACTGTAACTGTAAATGATTCAGTTGCCCAGGCTCAGGAGCAGGGACATGGCAAAAGCCTTCATTGGGTTAAGCAGAGATAGCTGGAAATGCGTCACTAATAAGGAATAACTTTGAAAGCAGTTTGGGTGCAGAGGGATTAAGGAATGCCATATGGTATCAGGAATAAAGAGATGCCAAGCAGTGTAACTTCAATGGAAAAGAAGAAGCTACTGAGATGTCCAGAAGAGCTGCAAGTCTGGAAATACAGAAGGAAACTGGGAAAACATAAATTGCATGTGTATGTGCTATAAATCCATGTTTATCTAAAAGCCATGTATGCCAGTAAAAAGGAAGACAATCAGAAGTTTTATTTTTCTTAATTCGCAATTTTGATGCATTTGAAATGTTTAAGAGGTTCCAGTCAATTCTGGCAGTGAAAACTCCATAGAAATCCATATACACTATGAGATAGTGCACTTCACATAAAAATGAAATGTAAAGATTTATTTTCTTTAGGCAAATATAAAAAGAAAAGGAAAGTGAAAGTGAAAAAATGCATTTGCCTGGCTGATTCTTACCTTTTCAAAGATTACTAAGTGGTGTCTCCCCCAAGATTTTTTCAGAAAATTCCAGTTAAGGTCTGTCCTCTAAATAGGGAATTGATTCACCCTCAAAATTTTCAAAGCTGTTAGAAGGTCAAANTCTGAGAGATGTAAGCACATTTAGCTCAAAGATCAAATCATGGAGAACCACACATGCTCTACGATAATAACCAGGATGGACCAAGAAAATATTTGGCATGCAGAAGAAGATGCCAGAAATGTCATGGATCTGCTTTGCACATTTTGCCAGCAGCAGCAGAGCTTGAACAACATGGACTAGACCTCTGCAGTGCCACCTCCAGTGAACTGTTTATAGGGGGAAAGTGCAGTGTTGCAGTGGGAAATGAATATGCTATCACCTCTAAAGGAAAGGAAACATTTATTAAATGGGGCAATGGCACACGAGTACCATGCTAGATGCAGTCTTACGTGCAATTAAAAAATAAAACAAAAAATAGAGCATGGGATATCCAGGTAAAATTCAGAGATTACATTGATAAGCCTGTCACTATTAAAGGATTATAGAGCCTAGATATATGAGTAAATAGGAGACTGAAAAACATTTAAAGGTAGTGGCAAGAGTATTGTTTACTGTGCCAGAGGCACAGCAAGCCCTAGACTTGAGCAAATGGCAGCACAGGTAGGAAAGTTGGTACAACGTGGAATGCAAAGAAAAGCTTGATACTGATTTTCCAGCTGAAAGAAACCAGTCGTATCTCTTAGACTTTCCAGTGACAGAAAAGCTTATTGGTCTCAGCCACAACTAAGTAAAAAAGACAAGTGACAGAGAAAACCCAGCATGCTGCTTTCTCAGTGGTACTGACACCAAATTCTGTCACTGTGGATAACTTCCAGTCTCCATTATCCTCACTTCAACGATATGGTGGAAATCAGTATTAAAATAAGTTATCATTTATTGGCAAATTCTCTTTATAAAACTC
Organism: Dryoscopus gambensis; assembly: GCA_013389985.1. NCBI lineage: Eukaryota > Metazoa > Chordata > Aves > Passeriformes > Malaconotidae > Dryoscopus > Dryoscopus gambensis. Next base: position 27,019 of record WEIT01014833.1, on the reverse strand, counting down.
TTGCAGTCAGATGCTAATATGTATTTAATATCAGATAATTTGGTCTGAAGCAAGTAAATCCAAATTACTCTCATTTAATTAAAATTCTAATTGATCCTTAGGAAATTGTCAATTAGATTTATTTCTTTTTTACAGTCTAAAGATATGTAAAAGGAGACTTGCCTGTACCATTGCTGTAATAATTAGCTGAAGCTTTCAGGCCAGTAGTATCTATTGGTTCATAAATTAGTGCCCTCTTCTACCTAATGGACTTTGCATCATTTTATTAATAAAGTTCCAAAGTTCATTACCACTTCAATTTACTATCTCTGACTTGAAATCTTGAGGATTATTGACAAAGTGGAAATAAAAATACAATTACAGGCAAGACTATATTAACTAGATAAATAATTCTTGAAATACTGTATTTACAAGTAAAACTTCAAGACATACTTTATGTATCATTTTGAGTATTTATAATGCAAGCTAAGAGTCTTTGATGCAACATATTAGAAAACCACACTAATAAAATAGGGCTTTTCACCTGTAGACAATGTATTTAACAAACTAAAAAATGAGAATTAGAACACTTATACTGAAAAAAACTGAAGTTAGAGGAACTGGGGGGTTGAAATTATATAAAGAGATAGATAAAAAGGAACAAACTCAAAAGTTACACCTTGTAGTCCCCAGCTTTACAAACATGACACAACATGTATCATCATTTATGATGATCAATAACTCTAAGCAAATACTCACAGGAGGTTGTCCTAGAAGATAGGCATAAGCTGTAGAGGAACACAGAATATATTTCCAGCTCCAGGGAACAGGATTTTTGCCTTGACTGACAAAGTGACAGCTTGGGAGCAGTTATAATAAGTTGAAACAACTTCATCTAGATATGATATCACTAAGTGAGCTTAGCACACCCTAACAACAGTAGTTTTATACATTGACAGACATCATCAACTTTATGCTACACTATAAATTCTTCAGAGAATAATGAGGATATTTAGCTTTTATTAGTTATAAGTCCTTATTAGAGCTGTGTATCATAGAGCGATTATTTTGTTGATTTTGATGATGATGATCTGGTTTGAATAGAAGGGTGAGATACTGAGCATTTAAATAGTTTAGCCTCCCAGACACAGGAACTCTGTGGAAGAAGCCCAGGAGAAACACATAGTTGTTGAGCAGCTGAAATTCTGATTACTGAATATTATGCAAGCAGAGCCCCTGCACAGCTCCCTGCAGTGATTTCTGCTGGCAAGAGAGCCTGGAAATTGTAATAAAAAGCAGCATTTGTCCATTACAATGGCAGTAGGGTGAACTGTACACACGTTCAAACAAGATGTCAATGCTAAACACTACTAATTACCCAGATAATGCTTCAGTCACTAACCCCATCCCTCAGCCTGTGGTGTTGTCTCACTCCCAGTGAGAGCTGGGGAGTATGAAAGTTTTCCCTGTTATTCCCCCCAATCCAGTGCTATTCCTGGAAGCACAGTATGGTCATATTATCTGAATCCCCACTTGTGGCAGAAACACTCATCTGGAACATCGCATCCTCTACCCCTTGGAACAGAAAATGTTTTACAGGTCCACCTGTGACCCAAGAGCCAGGAGGACAACATGGGAGGAATCATCAGCAAGAAAGCCCTTAATGAAGAAATGAAATAGGTCTCCCATGGAGAGGAGGCTTACTGGAGTGTAATGAAAACAAGCCCCATCCCTCCTCCCCTGTGCGCACATACACACACCCTAGAGGCTTTTGCAAAGCCACAGGAACGGAAATAATTTTGTTTGAATCCATCAAGCATTAAAATCCGTTCACTGAGGGATTGAAGTGAAAAATGAGCCGGAGACAGGAATTAGAAGCTCACCGCCTGGGCTGTCAAAAGGGATTTTCCCCAGATAGAAAACAAGCAATTGGAAATGCAGGGAAGTAAATCCTTTCAGGCTCTGACATGTATGCACACTCTTCGTTTTCCCTCCCAGCCCTCTTGGTTCTGGGTTCATGAAATCAAACCTCTACACACCTCCTTGTGCACTCTCTGGCTATGTTGACCATCCTTGGGATCCCCTTCCAGGGATCTGCTCAAGAGTGTTGCAAGCCTCAGGCCAAGTGGAGTGATGAGATACCCAGGGGAGCCAGCTGCACTTCCATAGTTGTACTCACAGCTACCTAAAGTGCCAAAGGGAAGACAGGGCAGCTGCTGAAAGGATAAACTAACAACTCTAAGAACCATTTTATCTACTGTGTAAAATTTGCTGAAGACGAGGAGCAAAAATAAACCAACAGCACTAAGAACCATATTATCTACTGTGTAAAATTTGCTGAAGACAAGGAGCAAAGTTGACATTCTAGTTATAATCACTTATGAGTTATAAGCACCTTAGTTTACCCCTCAAAAAAAAAAAAAACAAAAACCAAAACCACTGCACCTCATGTCCCTGAAATATAGTTTCTTTTTCTCAAGACCACTACAAATACCTCTGCACCAGTTACATTTTGTTGATGTTTCATAGGTTTATTTGCAACCATAAGAGCCAAATGTCTACTTTTCCCAAAATGAAACAGACATTTCAGAAAATAATGTGGTGGCTAGGAAGAGTTTGAACTACTGTGCAGAGGCAACCTCCAGTCCAGGTCATGAGGTGCATGTCACATACCTCTGTAGTCTTATAGCTGGACTTCAAGAAATAAATTATCATTGCAGCACTGTTTGGTTTATGCAAGGTAGACTTCCCCTTTAGTTGGTTGCCAAAGCTGAAGGCAAGAATTATTTACAGCAAAACTTCTGTATGAAGATAATCAACACAACCCACTGTAGAAAGGCTGGTATAGCATTGGGTCCATAGCACAGGGATGTAGGGCAGCCAGAAGAGAGACCACCAAGGAAACCTCTATGGATCTACCAAACAGCCTTAAGACAGAGTGTTTACACTGATCAAACTGTGCAACAGCTGCACACTGCTGAGCCAATGAAGAACACACACTACTGAATGAAGAACAGAGAGGAAGAAAGAAGTGAAGAGGAAAAAAAGAGAAGATGAAGGGCCAGATATGCAGCATTTAAACTATGGGAAGAAGCAACAGACTGACAGGAGACAAGGAGCCATCTAACTGCAGCCCAGTTCCAGACACGCATGCAAATTGGTTTAAGAATAGGACAGAGGTACAACAAGAACAAGGTAAGCATTCACATAACAGGATCCCTGGTGCTTTGTGGCTTTGAATTTGAAAGCCAGTTAAGAAAACAGACAGCTTGAAGAAGTTTAATTTGATGTAAAATTTTTATGTGTGCTAATATGCTTCAAGATAAAGTCCACAGTTACCTAGATACAAAGACATATGACTTTGTAGTAAATATTTTCTTTAACACATGCTGTCCTCTACTGTTGTGTAAAATGCTTTCCTAGTGTACTGTGACTCTGATAATAACACTACCACTTAGGTGGTATTTCATCGCTACAGATCACACTGTGCCTAACCCAGGGGGTATCATTATCTATGCTTCACATGTGGAGTCATGGAAGCACCTAAAGATGAAATGAGTCCACAGCAATATCAGGAAACTACGGTTTTATAGTGTGAGCTTGTATAGAAGAGACACCTCAAGAGGTTTAAATGGGATTTGCTGGCAGCATAAAGCCTGTTTGAAAACACCCATGACAAGAGTTCATCTTAATGGTGAGCCAGGGATAAACACGGACAAAGAAAAAATAGAGGTGGAAATGCTATGGCCATGAGTCAGAGAGAATTAGCAAGTGTCAGCTTCGAAGCTACAGTAGAAAGAGTTTGTGTTTTGTTCACACTGATGATATTCACAGTTGTCTCCCTGCTCTTTGAGAAGCTGATGAGTTATCACCAGACTCTTGCACCAGGACCACAGCACCCAGACAGCTGAGCAAAAGACCTGGAAAAGGTGCTGGCTGAAGTCAGCTGGTGGCTGTGTGGCTCTAGGGACAATACTGGGGAGCGGATTGATCTGTATCGGAGAAGTCTTATGTGCCATCCCCATTCTCATCCCCTTTCTGCTGAAGATGCTGCTGCACTGAACCTGAAAGGTCTGGTTATAAATAGCTTCTCCCTGCAGCTCCTCAATGAGCCACTGAGGCGGAATGAGTCATCTCTGCCAGCTCCGTGGCCCCCCCAAAATGACTGCATCAGGTTGGGAGCGTGGCTGCCAAACACGGTGGTACACTCTGTTCTCTCTCAAAGGGCAGTGGCCTTGGGGGACAGGGACACTGAACAGTCCAGATCTACTCATTACTCATAAGCACCCAAAAGCCATATCCTTTGTGAATAATGTAACATCCATCAAGAGGGCTTAGAAATGTACACTGGCAACAACTCCCTTTGTCTACACCATTATCCACACCACTCTGGTTTTCAGCTGGAGCTTCTAACCCATTAATTGGTTTGTTATGGAAATGATTGAGCAGATCTCTGAGAGTGAACCTCTCATTCTGCTTACAAGGAACTTTTTTCTTACCAAGATTTGGTGACATTGTTCAGCAACTGGGCTCACCAACAAGCAAGTGAGCTGACAAACCCTCACCTCTAGGTAAGGTATGCTACTAGGTGCATCTCTGTATTTCCTATGATAAAATAACATGAGAATTTTAACAAGAAAAGTCAGATTTGCTTATTCCATTGTAAGAGAAATTAACCCAGCTAATAGACAGCTGTATCTCTTTCAGTTCTGTTGCAGGAAAACAGAGTGCTCCTTGGGGTGATTTCCTGACCTTGCATAGGACACCAGGTACCCAGAGTAAAGAACTTTTAACAATTATTTGTTTGTTCATGTTGACTTTATTCAGAGGCAGATGGAGCTCTCCTGAAACATGTCCTTTCTCAAACCTAAGACAATAAAGATAGATGTTTCATGAATTTTAGGATAAACACCTATGTAAGTAAGTAAAGCGCAAGTCCTTGCCAAGAAAATCACACTAATTTGCTGTGGTTAGCAGAGACTGAAGGAGTTGGGCATGAGTACTTACAGTGGGGGAAATAAGTTAAACCACTACTAGGTTAAAAGGAAGGAAAAGAATATCAGAAAGGGAGGAAAATACAAAGTCAATGCTAAAGAATAACACAAGCAGAGTCCAGAAGCCAGTATTACCATTCTTTAAAAAAAACCCAAAACCAACAAAAAAAACAAAAAGCAAGATTTGGAGACAGAACACGAGGAAATCTATTTCTTTCACATGGAGAGTTTAAGACAAAGTGATCAAAATTATTCTAGTATGTTTTCCATAAACTAATGGCTGTGTCCTGTGGCTCATTCAAGCATTGTGTGAGAAAGCAAGCTCTGGACAACAGCACACACAATCAACATAACTGAACAGTTCAGTTAAAGTCAAGCCTTTGCAAGTAGAATCTTGAAAAATATAATTCACAAGTAGGTGTTATTTGAACTGAAAACAAGTAAGGGTGCTGAAAATCCACACAAACAAAATGAATGTATTTCAGTTCTCTCTGTGTGCCAGTGTTCAGTGGTGCTGACAAGAGCACTGTTCCCCAGCCCTGTGGCACTGCCAGTGGTGCCCACCACTGCACTGTGTGGTGGCAGAAGGGATGTCTGCTTTCAGGTCCTGCTGCGATGCCAACAATGACAGAGCTTGGCAGACTTTTTGCTACCAGCTGAGGTGATAGAGTGTTGTCTCAACAGAGGCAGAGGATGATGCAGCTTTACATGAACTGCCTCTTCATTTTCCCTCCAGTTTATAGTTCATCATGAAACCAACAAGGTACATTCTGTTAAAAGTTAATGACTTTGTTCTGATAGAGTTTTAAAACAGACCTACTCCGGAATTTTATAGGTTCATCATGTGCAGCTTCATCATTTTTATATTCATGTCTGGAAATACTTTGGTGATTTTTTTTTTCCTAAACAGAAGTGATTTACTCCATAGAAGAATATGAACCTTGAAAAGACCCCAGTCCTGCTTCTACCACCTTCTTAGCACTTAAAAGTTATTTACTGGTACCTAACTCTCAAAAAAGGACAATCATCCTTTCTGCTACTACCTCTAAACTGTCTTCCCCTTCTTCATTATTACCTTTTCCCTATCTCCTAACAAGGATACTGAGAACAATACCTGTTTTCTCTTGCAGTGTTCCCATATCAGTGAGCAATAACACAAAAGCCTTACCTCCCTACTTTTCAGAAACTTAATGCTTTGGTCCTTTGCTGTATTTGAAACTCAGCGCAAGTTATTTTGTCCATAGCTGTAGTACTGTTACGTACCACTTGGATACAGAGATAGCAACCAGTGCAAGATACAGGACATATCTCAATACATAAGAGAGCAAATTCTTTGCTTATTTGCAAAGTACAATTCCAGTTACTTCCAGAGACCTGGCCAGTGTACTCAGAGGGAGCATCTGTCCTAACCTGGGAATGCCAATGGCAAAGGCTAGGGTGACAGTTCTATGACTAAGAGAATGGTAATTCTGATACTTAAAAAGCAAAATATATAGTTTTATTAATGAGCAAGAAAATAGTTAATAAAAAGAAAACTAGGAATATGGGAGGTAAGAGCCTTAGTAAGGGCCAAGATGCTGATGGAAGAGGGGAAATGCTAACAAAATACAATCTCTTGCTTTAAATATTTGTAAAGACCAACACATCCCAAAATACCCTGTAAGACATGAAAAAAATCCCAACAAAACAATTCCACCAACACGTCCTAATTGCCCCAGGACTGTGAGCCGTCCTCTTGTCACACACAGCAAACTTGGAAATTAAAGGTATTGAAACCAATGGGAATGAAATAGCTACTGCTAGAAAAGGATGAGAACTTTGATAGAGCAGCTGAGTGATATAGCTGCTACTTCCTGGAAGGAGCTGCCACTTACAACCATCAAACAAGAAACATAGTTCCTTTGGTTGAACTGGTGCTTACAGGATCCTATCTATATTCTTTCTCACCTGAGATCAGGTACCTCTCTAACATCCAGGTCTGTTTCATCCTCATCAATGTCATTCTTTGGCTTCTCTGGACAAGGGGAATTCCAGCTCCTAAGGACAAATAGTGAACAAGCAATTAGCCCAAATACATCGGTGGGTTCTCTGTCTTTTAGACTAGGATTATTCAAAATATTACACATATTTCCTAGAAAAGCAAGCCTTTGTAAGTCCTAGAGGCTGTCTGCCAAACTCTCCAGAAATTTATACAGACTTGCCTTAAACATCCCAAGGGAGGATGTTTTCTGTTATGTCTCATCTTGTGTAGTTTCCCACAAAGCGCAAAGTATACCAGGTGAATAGAGATAACCAGAAGTTTTTCATAAGCAGCATGCCCTTGCAATAGACAAAAGTTCATGCTCGTCAAGTTCCAAATTGAACGCTCCACTTGAAAACTGACCAAGGAAATATTTAAACTGAAAACTTCAAGGAACAGGGAAAGCAGTAAAAAAAATCCCAACACACCCAAAGCAGGTTCAGGTAAGAATAAGGCAGGACCCATAGTTCAACTCTGATTTCATTCCTGCATTCTTTCACCATCATATTTTTTCTCCTTTCTCATCCACTGAATCCACTTTTCTTTCCTCTCTGCCTATTCTACTGCACTGAGCAGAGATGTAGTAATTATGCAACAAGATTTCTCTTAAATTGCAAGGTGGAACTATTAAATTGTGTATATGAACAGAAGAAAAATGCTCCTGATGGAACTAAAAAGTTAAGCACAGGTAGAAAGGTGCTGATGCCCAATGCACATCCAGTTGCTTGGCCATGCTGTACAGGAAATGCCAGAGTTGAAGTGCACTGTCATCCAACTCAGCTGCAGCAGGACTTCAGATAATGACCAGGACACAGCATTTATATTTTTTGTCATTGTTGTTTAAAAGAAAAATATATTCCTTTTAGCCTGTCCAGACATTTCAGTTTCTCTTGGGATGCAGTTTAAGAAAAATAAAAAGCGAAAGAAAGGTATTATTCCACTGTGGATAGGAATACGGAGGAGGTCACCACATGTGTAGGATAAATGTCCTCCTATTGCAAACGTGTATCAGTCAGTCACCATCATCTGCTCTGTGGGATAAAAATGCCTCAGACACTGTGCAAACATCCAAATTTCCCATCTAATTTACAGTGCTTACTGCTGTTCAGCAGGATCAGCCATGAAGATTAAGGTGGTTTCTTGCTCTTTTGCCAATTGTCCTTTCCTTTCTCTTCTCTTCTTTTCTTTTCTTTCCTTTTTTTTTTTTTTTTAATTGAATGTTCACCTCCTCCCTTTCCCCAGTGTTAAAACTCTGAAGAGACATCAACAGAGTCATGAGATTTGCAGAGGAACTGATTATGCTGGGGTTAGGAAATTAGATCGCTCTGCAGAATTTTTAGCAGATGCTCTCCAATACTGCTTTTATGCCCATCTTTCATTGATTTTGTTATACAGTATCTAAAGGGCACTCTAGGCCCCCATCTGAATCTAGTGCCAATGCACTGAATAAAAGGTCACTCTGTCCCAAGGGAGAAAAGAAGGAATGGGTAAAGAGGAACAATGTGAGAAAGAGAAAGCAGCACAGGGAAGAAAAGAAAGACCAAAAAATAGCTGAAAAGAAAAAAAAAAAATTCTTTATTTTTGCTCTGCATACCTCCTCTTGTTTCTTTCCCACACTCGAGTCCCCCTTGTCCCCTCACAGGGTAGTGGGTTAATCTGGTCTGCAGTATGATGGTTTTAAACAGAAACCCAGTCCAAACCTGACTTTTCAATTTCTAAAGCTCTGGAAGGGAACAGGCAGGAGGTAAGAGCATCCCAGAGGAAGCAAGGCTTCTCTGGCAGAGCTGCTGCAGCAGCAAAGCTATTAATAAATGTTTGCAATCTTTTAATCGCTCTTCTAAATTGCCATCATGTTCTTGCAAACCCCATAGTGTGTCAGTGCAGCTGCCTCCTCCCGCCTGCCTCCCCGTGTTCGTCCATGTGAGTGAGGGGGAACATCAGGAACATGCTCAGATCCAAGGGCTGCTGCAGCATTAGAGGGAAATTATTTTGACAAGTGCCTATTTAAATCTTCCCTATTCCAAAGGAAGCTGCCCTATTAGTTACATCTATGAACCATATTTTCACCTGGTTTTCCTTCTCCAGCAAGTCCCACCTCCCCAGTTAAGACACTAAACTTTTTTTCCACTAAAGTATCAATTCTGATCTTTCAGGCTTGGGACCTGCCACCCAAGATTCCACATCTTGTGATGTGATAGCACTGCAGTCTCAATCACCAAGCAATCACTCTGGCTTAAGCAAAGATATTCTCAGCCACAGAATATTTTTGTACATCTTATGTGACCCACTATGGAACTTATAGTCACCAGGGTACAACACAAACATATACTGCTCTTCAGGCTTTTCTGCAGGGTCAATTAGTCAGAATATAAATGGACTGGAGAGCTGCGATCCTATTTATGGTAAGAGAGAACATTTCAGGATGAAAAGGATTAATACTATTAAATAAATTGTCTACTTGCCTCTTCATGTTTCTAAAGTGTATCCGTTATTGTACAAACTAGGATATAGCAGACAGAGCCATCTTCTAACGTCATGGTGGAGATCAGCTTAATCCTTTCTCTGTTCCCTCCCCCTGCTCAAACTCTCATCTTCATCCTAATTATAATAGCATTTGAAATTATCATGGTTTAAAAAAGGATGCCAGCTTATATAATATTCTTATTGCTTATTAATGATTTCAGAAGGGAGAGCAAGTTGCCTTGCATTCTGGGAATTATGCAAACCAAGGCTGAGCCATACCTTGTTGGACTCAACCAGTTTCTTATCTGGAAGCCTGATGCATGAGGATTACCATGTAATAACAGATGTTAAGGCTTTTAGTGAATGACAGGCCTGCTGCACATACTTGAACAAGAAGACATGACAGGCATCACATTTCACAGTGATTAGCCTTGGGCACTTTTCAAAGGCAGAAGACTTGAGGCAAAGTGACTTTAACTGCCCTGTGAACGTGATAATCCCCAATTCGGCACAGCCTGAGGAGTTTGATTGCTGTTCGGCATGGGAGCTTATGAATAATGATACAGAGAACAGCAGACTGCATATTAGTGACATGGTTACTCAGCACTGACAGCCAGAAGGACGGTCTGCTTGCATATGAAGTTCTTAAGTCCATTACTTAATCTAAAGTAACTTATACCCTGTCCAAAACATCACCTCCTCTATAAAGCTATAATGTGTGAAAGGCACTAAAGAACTGAACTCGAGATTTAGTATGCGTCCTTCAATTTCTTGTCTTTGTCACTGTGGTATCTTTCTGTTGGAGAATATGGTATGGAGTAGGAGGGAACATGAACAGGAGCAAGAGCTCTGTATCTATGTTATAAATCGCTGCAATTTTATTAAAAAACGAGCTTCAATATAAGATGACACCATCCATCTCTGATACTAAGAGACTATTAAAAGACTAATGAAGTTGCTTGCCCCCACACAGAGAAAGACCTGCACCCTGCAAGTCCCAAAAATAAAAGAGCTTAGTATGTATAATTCAAATAAATTAATTAAATAAAATCATTCTAAAATGATTTTGTTACTGTCTGTGATCTGACTCACAGGTGCTAATCTTAAAATTCTGGGTAACATAAAAATAGAGTAACAACAGAGAGTATATATTCTTTTTCAAGCAATAGGTTTATCAATGTAGCAATAGACATAAAAGTGTTGAGAGCTGAAGTTGAATGTATATTTTAAAGGAATCTAATAAATACTCAAAATCATCTTTTTATGCTTTTTAAAAATCCTACATCTTACAAAACAAGAACTTCATATTTATTGATTGAATAACTGTCCCTCTGTGTGCCACAAACAAAGCTAAGAAAATTTTTGGTTTGGCCAAGAGGTTGGGGTGGGGACAGGGAAGTAGAAGAGATAGAATGAGTTAAAAGAACCAATACATCTTCTGGGGACAAACCATCACATCTAGAAATATTCCCATGCCAGCATCTTCAGAAATAAACAGGGATGTCCAGCAGACAGTGCTGGACATTAAATTGCAATGTTGCAAGTGTGGTGCTATTACATCAGCAGGGTCCTTCCCTGGCACTTACCCTGGAAATGGTGTCCCTTCAGTGCCTGTTTTGGTATTGACAAAGAGAAGCCACACTGCAAAAACACTGGCTTCTACAGGATGAAAATCTTGCTACCTCTACACATCCTACACAGAGGAAAAAAACCCACACTTAACTGGCTCCAGCTTAGTTTCTTGACCTGTAAGCTGGTTTTAAGCTACACACAGTCCACAACAATTCCTGGTGTGTCTCACATTCTGTCTCTAGACCATGTTATGGCTTGCTGGCTGGAAGAGTGGTACTTGGCTTGGCATGGACATGCGGGCAGCCCAGGATGCTGACGTACAACAAGCATATGCTGAAATGTGCGGAAAAGTGAGCTCCCTTAGGAAAGATGGAAAATGAAACCAGATGCCACCAATACTGAGAGAGAGAAGAAATCAGATCTGATCCTTTAGATGACTTGATGGAAGCTGCTCATGTTCAGAGACAGTAGGACCCAATTCAGCTCTAATTAAGGCACTAATGTTACAGTGGGATAAACATGATCTTTTGAGCATCACAGGTATGAAACAGGAACACAGAAGGTCACATAACAACAACTCCCTGAGTTCCAGCATGAGCACTGTGGAATTTTACTGAGGGGGCCTGAGGGATGTGCCCTGGGTCAATTGCCCCCTAATCATCTAACTGTGGCAGATGCTATCAAACACTGCAAAAAGGTTGTTATGTGCATCACCAGGAGCTTTAGCTTGGAACGAGCCAGCAGGCAGAAGGCATCTCAAGTGTAGCTCAAACCCCCATGCCCTCAAGGCAACTGGTGGCAACAGCTTTGAAAATCCAGCAAGATATATTTTTGGTTTGCTTTGGTCTTCACAGTGAACATGGCTAAAAAAGTGGCAAATATTGACACTCTTTGACTCAGGTGCAAGCACATCTTTAGAAAAAAAAAATTGAACAAAATAAAAATAAAAAGCCCTAGCAAGCTTCCCAAAATAGGCCAGACGCTCCCAGTGCTTTTTGTCTTCTCTGATCTGTAACAGCCATCGCCTGTGGAAATCTATTTGCATTTACTGGTCTTTGTGAGCACCCCCAGTCAGCACAGCAGAAACAGTCACTCTTGATTCTCCCCACCCAAAGCACACCACACACTACACCCTGCTCTGCTTTTGAGGGGCTTTTACCTGCTGTGCTGGGCTGTGGGATGCTGCAACTAAAATTGGAGCTAGGCAAGAACAGACGGGTGGGGACATCTCTGTCAGAGTGGGTCAGGCAAAGAGTTGAGAGCTGTGTGCCCCAGGTAGGCAGTGACTGACACACTCCTTGCAGCAAGCTGACACCAGTACAAACCGAGACCCTGCAGCTGCCAGGGGCTGCCCTGGCTGTACCCCACCGAGCAGCTCCAGCACAGCCCCCCTTCTCCCCTGCACGCGCTGCTGCTGCCCAGCCGGAGCCAGGCAGCAGGCACGCATTATATAAGGTTGCTCCAGGATGCTTGTCTTCTTGCCTCAGCACTGAGTGATGGATGCACTGGAAAATGTTTTTCATTGCCTCCCTCATCAGGGAGACAAGTGCTCTGCGGAAGACTCTGATCCTACGCTGCTCCTAGGCTGCTGGAGTTAAACATAAAGCCACGTAGAGAAAGGATTATTCAATATGCAGCAACATAAGCAGATACATCTTACTGTAAAATGGGGCCTTGGCTTAATCTGCTTGTGGGAATTCAGGGGAAAGGAGAAGGAGAGAGCAAAGATCCGCAAGACTACAGCAATACCAGACACATCATCTTTGTTTCAGAGTGGCCCATACACCAATTCATATGTGAAGAAGATTACTCAGGGTAGCCTATGTTTATGCCATATGAGTTTATATTATCTCATTTATTATATGACTTAAGTGCATAACAACTCAATAATTTATTTGTAGATAAATGTCATTATCCTTATTTTGCCAATGTGAAACTCAGGCCTGGAGAGCTTAAAGGCCAGATTTTTATGCATATGAAGGTGCCCAGCTCCTACTGAACTTAAAGGAAATTATACATATTTTGACAACAGAAATCAGCGGGGCTGTTAAGAATCTCAGGCCACAGGCAAACCTGTCCACTAATTTTATATAATTGAAAGTGCTCTGCTCTTGTTAAAATTCTAATTTTTCGTTTCTTTTTCAGTTTAATTCAAATATCTCAACACAGTCTTCACTCTGTCAGACACCTCTGCTGTCTGTGCTTACGCACAAAAGACGTACTGCTTACTAAAGAGTCATGGGTGGTTCTTTTTCTTTTTTTCATAAGCTTCCTCCCCAGATAGGTAATCTCAGGGTTTGCTTTGTTGTGGTTGTTTGTTGTTTTATAATACTTTCCCCTTGGTGGTTATTCCACGGGTTTCTGGGTATTTACTGAGGAAAAGTCTTACAGCATCCTCAATGACAACCAGCCCTTCAAATTGCACCTCCTGTTTCAGTGCCGTTCACCACAGAAGCATGAGTTCTGTCTCCCAGGCTGCTCTGAGATCTGTTATCTCTGAAAATCCTGATCTCAGGTGTGAGCTGGAAAGTAAGACTTGCTGAGACCATTCTTAAGTTTATGGCAGTCTTTGCCATAATATTATGGAATGTTGTAAGACTCCCTATAGGTAGCAGTAAGTTAAAATCCTGCTGATGCTACTGGATTCTTTGTGAAGGAGCAATTTTTCAATTACACATAATTAATAGTAATTACTCTTTATCTTCAGAGACCAGAACAAAGAATAATTAATCCATTTTAACATCCCCGTTAAGGACATATTAAATTCAGGGGTTTTAAACAGCAGATTACATCGTAAGTTATGTGTCTTACAGTTGAGTCTCTCTTCCCTAATACAGAAAGGAAAGAAAAGAATCCAGAACGATCTGAACTAATATCCTAGTTCTTGCCTTAATTTAATTAACTAGTTTGGAAGCAGCTGTTTTCTTCTTGCAGCAGCTTGCTGCAAATGAAGCGTGCTGCCTGCAGATCTTTCATATAGAGCAGCAGTTTTACCATATTTGATAAATAATAACACTCAAGTGGACAGTTTACTAATTTTTAACATGTACCTATGAATAAGGTATTTGCAATTATCCCCATTGCAGAGCTAGAGAAAATGAAACTCAGAATTCTAGGGCCAGCTTCTCACTTGGCACATCACCTTTTTGTACTGCTCTTCTCTCACACTGGCTTTTGCTGCACAGGGAGATTCCTGATTCTGTGCTCATGCTGGACAGCACATGCCAAACTCACAGACATTTAATGTCCTTTATCAGATCTTAATATTTGGCTTAAATCTTCCAATGTGGCTTCCAATTTCCAATATCCTAGTGGAAGCTCACCTTGTAACACATGGGATGTCTCTCAGAGCACGTCTTGTTCTTGACTATTAAAAAAAAAAAAAATCAAAGAAATGTGAATTTACTATTTTGAACTTAAGCAAGTAGTCCAAGATCACGCTACCAGCACTGAAAGAGGCTGCAACAGAATTTGCTTCAAACGCATGGTTTTGCAAGAAAATTACTCCACGTGGCAGGATGACAGCAAAGATGAGGGCAGTGCTGCAGGCAGCACACAGGGCAGCTCATGTGGCAGCTCTGACAGACCAGCAGGCTCTGACCTATGACAGCTTGGGTGTCCAGAAAGCTCATGATTAATGATTACATGTTAGGGTGATTAAAAAAAGGGATAGCTTTTAGTCTTATGTGTATTGATCTCAGGGAACCTGAACTCAAAAGGGAGGAGTAGAGAGACATAGAAAATGAGAGAGTGAAAAGGAAGAGACCAAAGCGAGGAGGAGAATGTCCCAAATGCTAAATGAAAGCATCTGCATGAAAGGCTCCAGGCCAGCATGCTCAGAGAATGCACTCTTCTGTGTCAGTGACCTTGTGAAGATAAACTGAACAAAAAGCTTCAAGCGACATCAGACAGGATTTAAGAAGCAGTTTTAATTTTAGCCAGATTGTTTTGTATTTTCAGCTCTGAGGTTATCTGGGGATGCAATGGGCATACAGTGGAACAAAATGTAGTTGTCTCCCCCAACTCTGCTACCACACCTGATGGCAAATTCAGTTCTGTGCTTCCAGGAAGATGCAAAAAATCATTATTTTGGCTACATAGAGAAGATATAATTGTGGTATCACAAGGATGGAGTACCAATGCATCCTAATTTTACTCCAGAATGTAATTACTTGGCTACCTCGTGCACAAGCAACATAGATCTATACTCCTGTCGTGGTTTGAAGCAGTTAAATGTCAAGCACACGAAATCTGATGTTAGTATAAGGGGAAAATAAGGAAATATTGAGGAACACTATGCAAGGCAAAACAGGTTCAGACTTAAACAGGTGCAGTATAGAAAAAAAGTTTACTGCTAACAGAACTAAGAGTAAAAAGAAATAATAAGAAATTAAAGCAGAACTCCCCTCTCTTCTAGCACCCCCTTTTTCCTACTGAAACTGAACAAGGAGAAAAAAACCCAAAACATGGGATCATGGTCAGTTCTTCACGCACTTCTTACACGTCTCTCCAACATTTAAGGAAAAAGAGTTCTTTCTGCTTTGACGTGGTTTCCAAACTGTCACTAGCAACAGACCCGCCCGAAATCTGCTACAGTGGAAAACATCCCTCCCATGAAAAATTTCAGTTTATTTATACTGCAATCATGGGCCCAAGAGACATAAGGTTTTAGTCTGAGTTATTCTGGCTTGAACACAAAGGCTCTCTCCTTCACAAATCTTTAAAAGCCTTTCACTACTTCTGTATAGCCTGGCATAGGCACTTCTTACACCTTCACAAGCCGCATGAATTCCCCATCGCCTCAGGTACTTCAGATGGGATTTAGAGATACATACAGTTTGTGATATGACAGTTTTTGCCACGGCCTGCAGTAAGCATTTTTAAGATACGCGCGAAAAACCGCGCCTCCGCCTCTTTTCCCCGCCGCTATTTTTAGCTTCGTCTCATGTGACCCACTTTCTCTTTCTTTCCTGACCTAGGAGTCAGCATGTTCTTTTCCTTCGCGGGCTGCGCTGATGTTCTCTTCAGTTTAGTGCGAGCTGCTCTGGCTGCAGAGGATTTCTGCCGGTTCCCTCCGGCGTGGGGGTCGCGGCCCCAAATGAAATCCCGGNAAGCCGCATGAATTCCCCATCGCCTCAGGTACTTCAGATGGGATTTAGAGATACATACAGTTTGTGATATGACAGTTTTTGCCACGGCCTGCAGTAAGCATTTTTAAGATACGCGCGAAAAACCGCGCCTCCGCCTCTTTTCCCCGCCGCTATTTTTAGCTTCGTCTCATGTGACCCACTTTCTCTTTCTTTCCTGACCTAGGAGTCAGCATGTTCTTTTCCTTCGCGGGCTGCGCTGATGTTCTCTTCAGTTTAGTGCGAGCTGCTCTGGCTGCAGAGGATTTCTGCCGGTTCCCTCCGGCGTGGGGGTCGCGGCCCCAAATGAAATCCCGGCCGCGGGACCGGGGAGCGGCGGGAAGGAGGAGCCCGCCAGTCTCCAGAAGGCGCGCCGGGTAGGTTCACTTGTGCACCAGTCCATGGCTGTTTCTCAGTTGCCCGCGGCTCCGAGATGGTTTTTCTGACCCACGGCCGCCACCGCCGCCGGGGGAAGAGGAAGCGGGGGAAGCGGGGAGAAGGGCCTGGCCCGGGCCCGGAGGCCTCCCCTCCCCTCCTGTCAGGCGAGTCGGAACTAAACGAAAGTCCCACGCTTCCGCGCGGTTTAAATAGGCAAAATCGCAAAAACACCATCGGCTCAGCAACTCGTCCATCAACTATGTTCCAACCTACAACAACTCCAACACAGTATGTGTTGATATGCCAGTTCTTTCTACTCACTTTATGACCTTGCTCTCTATCTCAGACTCACAGCTATTTATCATGAAGAAACTGTTTACTCCCCCTGTACCTCAGTTTCCTCATCTATAAAATGGAAGCATTCTACCTAAAAAGAGTGCACGAATTTGCTAAAATACGTGTGTGTGTGTGTGTGTGTGTGTGTGTGTTTTATTTAATACATTTACTGGTAATTTTAATTACAGCAAATACATACAAACTCTAGGAGCTGATTGCACACAAGAAAACATGCATTCATCACAATGTCTATTGCAGATTATTAGCACAATTAATTCCATTCAAAACGAATGCAATCTAACCTGCAACCTGGAGATTACAGATGGCATGTAAATCCAAAGTGAGGGTTTAGACCTTCAAGCCTGTAGTAAAATGTCAAATAATAACTAAAATGGTAATAAAACCAACTCAGACTGATTGGGAATAGCCCCTCTGCAAGCACACTACCACAAATAACAAACAGCAGTTGGGAAAATGAGACCTCAATATTCCTCCTGCACCTCCCTAGCACCACCACTTTATTGGACAATCACTGATGAACATTTACACTGACGGAGAATCTTCTATCGAAAGTTCTCAAACTACTTTACAAGTTGTCTCTAGTGTGTATAGATTGTCCATGTCATTTCCCCTGTCCTTGCATGCTCTGCCCTCCATAATCTCTATATCATAAGATATCCCAGGGTCACATTGTCTCTCCCAGTCTGCAGGAGAGACATCCATCATCTCTTGGCAGGTCTCTTGACCCATTCTTCCATTTAAATAGCATTTTCTTTTTTTTCTCTCTCTCAGATCTTTTCTTAGGAGACAGTTCTTTCCCACCTTGACTGGGTAACTCACCATCGCTTGCAACAGTTTCTTGAATCCCTGACACTGGAATCAATACAGCAGAGCTGGCCAAGGGTGAGAGTGAGGAGGTGGGAGAACAAATGTGAAGATGTTGTAACCTTTTAGTCCTGTGCTGTCAGCTCAGCACACCAGGATGCCTGACTGGACTCGTGCACCTTGTACTAAGACAGACAGTGACTGTGCAGGGAGCTGTGGTGACTCAGGTCTGCTCTGTGCATCCTCCAAACCAACAACAGGGAACTAAGGCAATATCCTATGTGAAATGAAGCAGCACGGGGCTATCTCACAACGCTGCTCTCTGCACCATGTCTCTCCTAATCAGCCTTCTGGACCGAAAACAGACGCCTGCGCTGTACACAGGGCCCAGCCTGTAGCATGCACAGTGCACATGTCCTATTGGATTACAGGGCAGAGTGCACTCACATGCTCTGCTTGTCAGAGCCCAGCGTGCCTCTGCAAGAAAGAAATAAAGGAGGGGATGGATAAAAGCAACCTGAGCAGCACAGGGCAACCCGAGCCCTGTCAGAAGGCAGGATGGGGGATGCCACCACAAAACAGGGGCAGCAGGGAAACATACCTGGCAGGCACACTGTAAGGCTAAGCTGGAATCTCCACAAAGAAAATCAATGGGAATCTTCATGGACTTTACTATTGTTCAAAAATGTGAGACTAGCTTATCACCTAGGAGCTCATTGTATTGACTAGTGGAACAGTTAGATCCCCATTTGGATACTAAAACACAGAGCAATGTGGCAAAGATCAATGCAATGCAGTCCTCTCATCGAGAAAATGCTTCTATCTGCATTAGCTTCAAAACTGCCCCCAGTCCCTTTGATCATAGCCCAAGAGAAAAGGTCTCTTAGAAGTCCATACTGGGCAGTCATATGCTGCAGTTCTTAGAAAAAAACACAGCTCAAAAACCTGATCACAGGTGAGGGAGAGACGTTAATAGCCAAAGAGAGAGCAGCAGAACAGGCATCTCTTTCAGAGGGCAGAAGTTTATCACCCAGGACAGGATTTCCACTGGGTTTATCATTGTTTTCTGTGTCTAGAATGAAGGTCATTAAAGATGTTTCCACTTTGAATTAGCAATGAGTTCCCACTTCATCTATAGTGTCTCAGCACTCTTATGTGATTTGGCTCCAAGAACCTCGGTGAAACCCTTTCTCCCATCTCACGCTAAGATATCTACCTCACACCTTTTCCCTTACTCCCCCTATCCCTCTCTCCTCATTTTATTCTCTTACCAGATCTTTTCAAAGAGCACTCCGTGCTTCCTCGACCGTGGCACACATCACAGTTTGGGACACCACTACAGAAATAATTACAGGAAGTAGCTCTGTTCCCCAATTTCCTTAGCTGTTGTCATTAATTAGCACATATCCCTAAACCCCCGATACCTGGAGCCTGAGGCGCTACAAATACTGGAGCAGTTTTCTGAGGTAGCAAAGACCTTCCAGGAGCACGGCGGGGCTCTGGACGCTCTGCTGAAGCTTTCGAGAGGCAGGTACTCGCCCGCCTCCCCCGAACCTCCCGCGGTTCCCATCACACGGAGACGTCCCGTCTCCCTTATGTAGACTTTTTAGGCACAAAACAAGGCGGGCTTGGCCGTGGCGGGTCGGTGCAAAGCAGCGAAAGGGACTGAAGCCGAAGCATCGGACCCTCTGCAGACTCCGCGCTCCCAGCGCCCCTCAGCCGCCCCCTCACGCCGGCCCGCGCGCGCCCCCTGGCGGAGGGC
>WEIT01014832.1:0-10097 GCA_013389985.1 Dryoscopus gambensis | reverse complement strand
CTGGGGCTCTGCCCACGCTGGGGCCGCCACAGCCCGGGGCCATCGGCCTCCTGCCCCCCCGGGCACCCCTGGGCTCGTGTCCAGCCCTGGCACAGCACCCCCAGGGCCCTTCCCAGCTTTCCAGCCCCTCTGCCCCAGCCTGGAGCGCTCCAGGGGCTCGGGGTGAGCCAAGGGCAGGACCTGGCACTTAGCCTGGTTGAGCCTCTCTGGAGAAGCTCCAGGTTTGTGGGGTTTTGTGCTAAGGCAGATCTCAGAGCTGGGCAAGAACGTTCCTCAGGGCTGGAGCCACCAGGGGAGATCCCTCTGTACTCCTCTCCATCCTTGCTGGAATATGAGCACGGAATATCTGCAGTTTGCCTGGCACAGTTCCCACAACCGAACCCAGCCCAGGTGAGCGGCACTGCACGGATGTGAGAGGGAAAAGCTGCCAGAATTTGCTGTCACGGCTGCCAGGCCCTCAGAGCGAGGGCGTTACCTGGTGAGGGCCAGCACCATCTCTGAGGACACGGCTGGGGACGGCGCCATCACCACCATGGGCTCCCCCAGCAGCATCAGCTCCCACAGCATCTGGATGTGGATCAGCACCGGCTGGAAGCACCTGGGATGGCGGGAACAGGCCGAGCTCAGAGGGGCAGCTCAGGACACACCAGGCACGGCTGTGGCCTGCAAGCCCCCCCTGCTGTGCTTCCATCTGGGAATGTGAGATCTAGGATGGACTTTCAGCATTCCACGGGGAAATCAGGAGCTGTCACCTGGGCTGTCACTCGGTTGTTTTATACAAGGTTGGAGGAGATGCCGTAAGCAATCTGTGATCCCGGAATGGTTTGGGTGGGAAGGGACCCCAAAGCCCATCCAGTGCCACCCCTGCCACTCCGGGGCCTCTCTGGACTCCCTCCAGCAGCTCCAGGTCCTACTGCTGTGTCCCCAGGGCTGGGGAAGCTCTGCAGGATCCCCCCTCCCCTGCTGCCCATGGTGGGGGCTCAGCCCAGCACTGGGGGGTTCTGGGCTGGGTCAGGTCCAGCTCTCACCCCCCAGCACCCCCAAATCCTTCTCCCGGGGCTGTTCCAGCTGCTCATCCCCAGCCTGGATCGATCCCAGGGGCTGCCCTGACCCGGGTGCAGCACCTCGGCCTCGCTAAACCTCGGGAGGTGCCCATGGACAAACGCTGCTCTCTGTGTGTCTGAGCGAGCAGAACGGCCCTGGATTCCAGAGGAGGGGAACGGGAATGGCACCTCCAGGGCTGGATCTGGCTGGGAAACTCCCGTGGGAGCTCTGGGCAGGAGCTGCTCCCCAGCCCAGGGGGCACAACCCTCAGCTCCGACCCTGCCCAGAACCCCAAACGAGCCCCCGGAACGCGGCAGCGCTGGACTCCGCACCACCCCTGCGATCCACGGGCTGCTCCCCGAGGGAGAGGGCGGCAGGTGGAGGGGACAGGGTCGGGAGGAGCCTCTCACCTGAACAGATCCAGCTCGTGGACACTGGGGAGAACCAGCGGGGCTGGTAACAGGTTCTGGATGAGGAAGGGAGAAGAGCCCGTCAGCAGCTGTCGGTGAAGGGCGGAGACGGGGGCGTGCGGCCGGAATTCCGGCTGCTCCGAGCCACCGAGGAGCGCGGAGCGCGGGGAGCGACGCTCACACCCTGAGCGGGGAGCAGGGCTGGGGGCAGCACCCAGTCCCAGTTTAATTTCCGTGCCTACAAACTAAGGAAGATTCCCTTCCTTCCCAGGTGGGAAAGGCTGCCCGCGCCTGCTCCCGTATCTCCCAGAGTTTCCTCTGGCGGGAGAGAGCCCGAGACAGGCAGGGCCAGGCGGGGTTAGAGATGTGGCACCAAACCGGTGTTAGTCACAGAGAGAGGGGAAAGGGGAGCGAATCCAAAGCAAAGCTGAGCCAAAGCGCTGAAGCACACTCAAAACAACTCAGAGGGGAAGGCAGGAGATGCAGCAGGGCCTGAATTCCCAGGAAAAGCAAGGGGACAACGAGTAAAGCGCCCGGATTGGGTGCAGTGTGTGACTCCGGACACGGGAGCCTGGAGTGGAACCGCTGGCACCACGCTGATCCCAGGCCACAGGGGCTCCCAGCAGGATTCAGGACCCAGCTCTTCCCAGGCTCCTCCCGCCGTGCCACCCCCTCTCACCTCCTGGTTGCACTGCTTCACGGGGCTGGAGCCCGGCTTGTCCACCCGGGACGGGATCCTCACCTGCAGCGCAAAGAGAGCAGGGATCACCCCGGCACGGGACCGGCAGGGGAGCAACTTCCCCGGTCACCAGCTCCAGCTGCTGGACTGGAAAGGCTGGGAACGTGGAGTGAGCAGGGATTTAACACCCAGGACCACGGGATACACGTCCCTTCCCGCTGGCACAGCCCGGGTACCTGGATGACAACTCCCATCACGGGCAGGTTCAGGGTCTGGCCTGGCACCGGCGGGGGCCACTGGTCGATCTCGTTGCACACTGAGGGACACAGGGGAGGGAAGAGTTTCACCCGAGGGGAAATCCAGCTCATCCCGGCGTTCCGACACGGAATTACTCCCTGTTCCCAGCTCACACATCCCCCTGGCTCGTGGCAAACCCAGAGCTGATAAAGCAGCAAGAATGACCCCGGCAGTAAAGGCCTGGCAGAGGTGCAGCAGATTCCTGGAGTTGGGAATGCCCTGCACTCCCTGGGAACGCCCTGCACTCCTCGGGAACGCCCTGCACTCCTCGGGAACGCCCTGCACTCCTCGGGAACGCCCTGCACTCCTCGGGAACGCCCTGCACTCCTCGGGAACGCCCTGCACTCCTCGGGAACGCCCTGCACTCCTCGGGAACGCCCTGCACTCCTCGGGAACGCCCTGCACTCCTCGGGAACGCCCTGCACTCCTCGGGAACGCCCTGCACTCCTCGGGAACGCCCTGCACTCCTCGGGAACGCCCTGCACTCCTCGGGAACGCCCTGCACTCCTCGGGAACGCCCTGCACTCCTCGGGAACGCCCTGCACTCCTCGGGAACGCCCTGCACTCCTCGGGAACGCCCTGCACTCCTCGGGAACGCCCTGCACTCCTCGGGAACGCCCTGCACTCCTCGGGAACGCCCTGCACTCCTCGGGAACGCCCTGCACTCCTCGGGAACGCCCTGCACTCCTCGGGAACGCCCTGCACTCCTCGGGAACGCCCTGCACTCCTCGGGAACGCCCTGCACTCCTCGGGAACGCCCTGCACTCCTCGGGAACGCCCTGCACTCCTCGGGAACGCCCTGCACTCCTCGGGAACGCCCTGCACTCCTCGGGAACGCCCTGCACTCCTCGGGAACGCCCTGCACTCCTCGGGAACGCCCTGCACTCCTCGGGAACGCCCTGCACTCCTCGGGAACGCCCTGCACTCCTCGGGAACGCCCTGCACTCCTCGGGAACGCCCTGCACTCCTCGGGAACGCCCTGCACTCCTCGGGAACGCCCTGCACTCCTCGGGAACGCCCTGCACTCCTCGGGAACGCCCTGCACTCCTCGGGAACGCCCTGCACTCCTCGGGAACGCCCTGCACTCCTCGGGAACGCCCTGCACTCCTCGGGAACGCCCTGCACTCCTCGGGAACGCCCTGCACTCCTCGGGAACGCCCTGCACTCCTCGGGAACGCCCTGCACTCCTCGGGAACGCCCTGCACTCCTCGGGAACGCCCTGCACTCCTCGGGAACGCCCTGCACTCCTCGGGAACGCCCTGCACTCCTCGGGAACGCCCTGCACTCCTCGGGAACGCCCTGCACTCCTCGGGAACGCCCTGCACTCCTCGGGAACGCCCTGCACTCCTCGGGAACGCCCTGCACTCCTCGGGAACGCCCTGCACTCCTCGGGAACGCCCTGCACTCCTCGGGAACGCCCTGCACTCCTCGGGAACGCCCTGCACTCCTCGGGAACGCCCTGCACTCCTCGGGAACGCCCTGCACTCCTCGGGAACGCCCTGCACTCCTCGGGAACACCCTGCACTCCCTGGGAACGCCCTGCACCCAACCGGACAGCCCCATCCCCTCCCTTCCCACCTGGTTATCCCTTGCACGAGCAGGAGGCAGTCCTTCCCTGCTGGAATCTGCTCCAGAACGAAGCCACTCGGGGCGTTCCAGCTGTTTCCCAGGAGCCTCCCGACCCAGCCCTGCCATCCCAAGCCGGAATCCCTGCCCGCAGCTCACCCGCCTCCAGGCAGGGCTCCAGCTTGTCGAAGTACTCCGGAGCGATCAGCTGCAGCAGGCACTGGAACAGGTTCACGTAGGGGAGGCGGGACACGAGCACCAGGGACTGGGAAAGGCACATTCGGGATCAGCACCCGCCCGACCCCCTGGCTTGCAGCACTGCGCGTTTCTGTACTGCTTGGAGAGGGAGAAGCTTAAAAAGCCCAACACGGAATCCACGGAGCAGCTGCCAGCAGCGCTTGGGTGGCATTCCTGCTGCCCACCTGCTCCTGAGCGGGGATTTGGGAGAGCAAAGGGGTGGGAGCACAGCCTGGCAAGGGAGCAGCTGGAGAGGGAACAAAAATCAACTGCTGGTGGGTTCAAAGCTCCCAAAAACCTTTTCAGGTGGAGAGGCTCAAGGGAGCAACTCCTGAAATGGGAGTTGGGCAGATAAACGAAGTCAAGGAATTCTGGGGAAGGACAAAGGAACTTGGAGTAATGAACCACGTCCAGCAAGGCCTTTTTTGTTCTCACTGGGGCTTCCTCGTGAAATAAATCCCTGTTTTTACAACTGCCCCAGCCCAGCCCCACTGGGGGTTTCACTGCTACACTGATCTCCCCTTCCTCTAACCATTAATGAGCGCATTAATGAGGAATGCAAGAGTCCTTTAAACACCTCCTGTCCCATCCCAAACTTGGCTGTTTGAATTCAAACTCATCCAAGGGTGACAATTCCTCCCCTGAGCAACCCCACTGCTCCAGTGGAAAACTCGCAGGTTTAGTGGAGATGGAAAACTCAATTTTGCATCAGCAGGAGCCTGGAAGGAATTCCTGTCACTGCCTGGAGGTGGAGGGTGCAAAGCTCGGGACACTGCTGGGACTGAGGTGTCCCCACGGACCAGCACCGGACAAGAGGGAACAGCCTCGGGGGAGCTCAGGTTGGATATTTGGGAATTTCCCCATGGAAAGGGTGGTCAGGCCTTGGCAGGGGCTGCCCAGGGAGGTTTGGAGTGCCCATCCCTGGAGGTGTCCAAGAAATTCCTGGAGGTGGCACTCAGGGCTCTGGGCTGGGGACAGGGTGGGCATTGGGCACAGCTGGGACTGGGTGGGCTGGGAGGGCTTTTCCAGCCTCGGGGATGAGTCTGGGATCTGGACTCAGCACTGACCTTCTGGAAGTAGCCCCTCCTCATGGAGCTGTCCTTGACCTGCCGGAAGTACACGTACCCGAAATAGTGAGCGGCCTCTCGCTGCGGGGACGGGGACAGAGGGACAGAGAGGGACGGAGAGGGACAGTCAGGGACAGTCAGGGACAGCCCAGCCCCACTGTCACCAACCCCTCCTGAGCCACCCTCCCTGCTCAGACACATCCCAGTGTCCACCCCAGCCCTCTGGGAGAGCTTTCCATGGGGACAGGGAGCAGAGACACAGCTGGACCCAGGCTGGGAGAGCTGGGGGTGTTCACCTGGAGAGGAGAAGCTCCAGGCAGAGCTCAGAGCCCCTTGCTGGGCCTGAAGGGGCTCCAGGAGAGCTGCAGAGGGACTGGGGACAAGGCCTGGAGGGACAGGAGCCAGGGAATGGCTTCCCAGTGCCAGAGGGCAGGGCTGGATGGGATCTTGGGCAGGGATTCCTGGCTGGGCTGGAATTGCCAGAGCAGCTGTGGCTGCCCCTGGATCCCTGGCAGTGCCCCAGGCCAGGCTGGACACTGGGGCTGGGAGCACCTGGGGCAGTGGGAGGTGTCCCTTCTTCAGCTCCCTCTCCCAGCATTGCTGGGATCCCCCTGAGGCAGTTCCCTCTCCCAAAATCACTGGGGTCTCCTGGATTCAGTTCCCTCTCCCAGTGGAACTGGGGTCCCCCTTAATTCCGCTCCATCTCCCAAAACACCTGGGGGTCCCCCGACTCAATTCAGTTCCCTCTCCCCCTGATCCAGCCCCACCTTTGCCCCCCAATCCCGTTCCCTCTCCCGGCCGTTCCCTGTCCCGCTCTCGAGCACAGAAAGGGACCCCTGTGCTGAACCCTTCTCCTTTCCTCACTACTCCCACGGCCAAAGGAGCGCAGGATTTTCCGCAGGGACGCCAAACCCACGGCATCCTTGGCTTCTCCCCCGGCGGGCGCGGGCAGGGCCGGGACCCACCTGCAGCGCCAGCGGGGCCTCCCGGTTGTACCTCCCGTCGTCCTGGAACGGGGAGCTGCGGGGCCCCCCCGCCTGGCGCAGCCGGAAGCTGAACTGGGTGTCCCCGAGGCCACCTGGGACAGACACAGCCCGGGAGACCGGGGACAGCGAGCTGGGAACGGCCCCACTGCAGCGGGGACGGGGCTGCGGGCAAACCCAGCCCGGGAACGGGGAGGGACACGGGGGAGAAACCCGAAATGGAGACATCCGAAAGGGAGGGGAAAGGGAGAGGGGAAAAGCAAGGAAAAAATGAAGGGAAATGGGAAGGGAAAAGGAGCTATATGAAAAAACATTTCCCTGTGAGGGTGGGGAGGCAGCTGTGGCTGCCCCTGGATCCCTGGCAGTAGCCCAGGCCAGGCTGGACACTGGGGCTGGGAGCACCTGGGGCAGTGGGAGGTGTCCCTGCCCTGGCAGGGGTGGCACTGGAGGGGCTCTGAGCTCCCTTCCCACCCAACCCATCCCAGGATTCCATGGAAGTGCAGAAACCCACCCCTTAAAGCCCCAGGGCCTGGCTGAAGGAGCAGATTTATGTCTCACTGTCCCTTTGTGATGTACAAACACAGGTCTGGGGACATTTCTGCTGGGGAGCGTCCCCTCCCCAGCTCCTGCTCCCAAACACGGGACCGTGACAGCTGCCACCCCTGGGAGCTCACCCTCCCGGCTCCACTGGGAACTTCCTTGGAGCACAGGTCCAGGGGGCCTCGCCCAGCAGAGCACAAGGAGCCTCTGGCTCAGCCCCAGGTGCTCCCTGCTGTCCCCTCACCCCCGCTGCACCCCAGGGATCGTCCTTCCACCAGGGACACCCCCGCCACCCCCGCAGCCACCCACCTGAGTAGGAGTCCGGGAAGGACAGGTAGCAGATGCTCGTTTTCTGCAAAGAAAAACCAACACCGGGTGAGACCCGCCCAGGGCGGCCCCCAAAGGAGCGGGGAAGGGCGCTGAGGGGTGGTTACCTCCTTCTCGGTGAGCCGGAACTCGTGGGGATACACCAGCTGCAGAGAGAGCAGAGCCGTCAGCCCCGCGCCCCGCAGCTCCTCCCCGAGCCCAGGGGTCCCACAGCACAGCACCCGGAGCCCTTGAACTCCGAACCTGCCACAGAGCCCGGCTTTATTTGGGTCTGGGGACAGACCCAAAGGCTCCTGGTTTGGATTTAATCTTGGGAGCTGAGGGCCGAGTGAATGGACAGCCCCAGGTCCCCGCCGGGGAGCGTTCCTGATGTGCAAACATCTGTTCTGTGGGAGCGCGGCAGGACGCGCAGGAGGGACAGGGGGGAAATGCAGCTGGGAAGGAGCAGGTGGGTGCGGGTGGGATGGGGTGGGGACAGCCCTGCAGGGGTGCAACAGCCACGGCCGGGAAACACCCCTGGGAGGGAGGGATCCCATCAGCGCTGGACCTGATGACCTCGGAGGGCTTCTCCAGCCTGAGTCTGTGGTTCTAATAATCCGTGGAGACTACGGCAGTCACAGAGCCAGGGAATCCTGGGATGGTTTGGGTGGGAAGGGAGCTCAGAGCCCCTCCAGTGCCACCCCTGCCAGGCCAGGGACACCTCCCACTGCCCCAGGTGCTCCCAGCCCCAGTGTCCAGCCTGGCCTGGGGCACTGCCAGGGATTCGGGGGCAGCCACAGCTGCTCTGGCAATTCCAGCCCAGCCAGGAATCCCTGCCCAAGATCCCATCCAGCCCTGCCCTCTGGCACTGGGAAGCCATTCCCTGGCTCCTGTCCCTCCAGGCCTTGTCCCCAGTCCCTCTGCAGCTCTCCTGGAGCCCCTTGAGCCCCAGCAAGGGGCTCTGAGCTCTCCCTGGAGCTTCTCCTCTCCAGGCTGGGCATTCCCAGCTCTCCCAGCCCGGCTCCAGAGGGGCTCCAGCCCTGGAGCAGCGCCGGGCCCTCTCTGGGCTCGCCCCAGCAGCTCCAGGTCCTGCTGCTGTTGGCCCCAGAGCTGGGGCAGCTCTGCAGGTGGGGCCTCACCTGAGCACAGGGGCAGGTTCCCGAGGATGAGGATCCCACAGAGCCCCTGAAGCGCAGGAACTGCAGCGGAGCAGAAGGGAAGCGGCGCGGGCTGGGCCGGGCTCTGCCCCCAGCCGCGGGAGTGCTGCTCCAGAGGCAGCTGCCGCTCCAACCAGGAGCTCAAACCAGCGCCTGACTCTCCTCTCCGGGCTATAAATAGCCCGGGTGGCCCCGTGCCAGGGGCTGGAAGTTCACCCAGCTCCGACAATTCCCGCGGATCCCTTGGCAAGGGCTCCAGCCGGGCCAGCCAAATTCCCAATTAACAGCGACGCTGATGAGCCCTCGCCGAGAGCTGCGCCGGGAGAGCAAAGCTGCGAAAATCCAGAGGCAAAATAATCCCAGAACAGCTCCAGGGACGGGGCAGCACGCAGAGGGAAGGCTGGGATGCTGCAGGGGAAGGGATCGGGATTGTCCCGGGGAATCACCTCCCTGCTCCCCCTGCTCTGCACCAGGACCCCAAACACATTCCTGGGGCTGGGGCTAATTAATTCCCACCCAAGCACTTATCCTGTTAATTCCCAGGGAATCACGGCCAGACCAGGAGCGGGGAGCCCTGGACAGCTGACCCTGATCCATCAGGAGCCTGGGAATACCAGGAATTGTGCTTTCCTCAGCATTTGCTGCCTAACTCAGAGCAGGGGTTCGGACAAGGCTTCTGCTTCTCCCGCTGGATTTTGGGGGGGCTTTCTGCAAGAAAACGGTTGGAAAATCAGGCTTTAGCTTCCAGGGTTAGAACTGATGGTCTTGGGGGCCTTTCCCAATCTTAATCCCCCTGGGATTCCACATCTCTGCTTCCCCCTCACTTTAACTCCAACGTTTCTCTGTGTTTGAGGTGCGGGGAAATCACCAAATATCGAAAAGGTCAAAACCTCAGAAACCAAGCTGAAAGGAATCCAAGTCACTACAGCTTTTCAAAAGGCAAAAAAAGGCAAATGAAAAGGAACTTTGAATGTGTAAAAGCCCCTGGATGTCTCCAGAGCAGCCCAAAAGGGCTTCGATCACATCCTGCAGTGTTGATTCCACGTGAATGAAGGAGCATGGAAGTGACACAAGCTGTTGGAAAGGGATCCTGGCACCCAAACCCCTGGATTTCAGGAGGTGCCTGGAGCTGCTGTCATGGCAAACCGGCCAACATCCCGGGAAATGCCTCTGGAGCAGCTCAGCCTCACGGGTGCCCTGTTTGGGAAGGCTGGAGGAGCAGTGCCCCGTCCCAGGGAAGATCTGGAAGCAGGAGAAGGAGTTGCCAGGTTCTACGGCAGCGTGGGAGAGCAGTCGGGGCCCCGGCTGGCAAAGGGCTGTGGGGAGGGCAGGCACGAGCACCCCAAAAGCAGCTCCCCCTCCCCGTTCCCTTCGCCACCTGTCAGCGGCTATTGGAGGGCAGAGGGGGCAGAAACAGGAATTGCACTGAATTTCTGCACTCTCCTTTCCAACAGCCGCCCCACTGTCTGTGGAAGCAGAGTGGGAATCGCTGAAATCCAGAAGCTTTGGGATCCTTCTCAGAGTCTTTTGAATTTCTGAATCTCTCAGAACATAATTTCAGAGACCTTCCAGGTTTGGACCCACAGAGACCCCTGAGTTTGTACCCACAGAGATCCCCCTGAGTTTGTACCCACAAACCCTGAGTTTGTACCCACAGAGACCCCCTGAGTTTGTACCCACAGAGATCCTGAGTTTGTACCCACAGAGATCCTGAGTTTGTACCCAGAGACCCCTGAGTTTGTACCCACAGAGACCCCCCTGAGTCTGTACCCACAGAGATCCCTGAGCTTGTACCCAGAGACCCCTGAGTT
>WEIT01014830.1:3143-17956 GCA_013389985.1 Dryoscopus gambensis | reverse complement strand
ATTAGATTCCTGTTATTGTTTTTCCAGAATCAGATATTGCCACTTTACATTCTGTTGTTATTTTCAAGTTTTGAAATTGCATAGGTGATCAGCTAATTAAGTGCAGAGATAAGAGGCAGTTAGAAAATCCAGTGCACTGTATTTACACAGTGGATTTAACATCAAATTCATGGTGAGCGCAATTCATGCGTCATTCACGCACCATTGAGTTCCTTTGCATTTATACAGCGGTTGGGTCACTGCTCACACTGTGTCCAGGGCTTCCCTGGCTATGAGGAGGTCGCTGTCTCTTGGATTAATGGTCCATTTCCCAGGGCTGTCTTTCTGTAAATACACCCTTGGTATTTCAAAGATTTCTGTAAACTCTCTTAATGCTGGTGTCCCCTGATGACTTTGCAACAATTTCTTAAAATAATATGGTTGGGAATTTACAAAGACAAATTCCTGCTTCCTGAACTGCACTGTGCATATTTTCAGAATAGCCTTCTGTACTCATGTTTTTGGTCCTCTTGGGTCTGGCACAGTGCTCAGATACTACAGTTAATGGTATCGTTCAGGCAACTATGCCAGGTTTTGTTTGGGCTTATTTTAAAACTTGGAACACTTCAGTGACAAAACAGTTTAGTTTTCCATTTCAGTCCTAACACTTGCAATACTGTGCCTAAAAAACAGTTTTGAAAAATATATAAATAGAAAAAGTTCACCAGTGAAACTACTCAAACTGAATTTTATCTTGGCTTATTTATTTTTGAGTGCACAAAGTAGAATATTGGAATGGTTATAAGAAATATCTCAACAAAAAATTCATATTATTATTATTTTATGACAGAATTTAAAGCAGGTATAGAGGGGATATTTGAGTTTTAATTTTGTTTTGAGAATCTCAGGCACTGTATTTCATAATAGCATTTTATGCTGCATTAACAGAGTTTTATGCTGTGTTAACACTGTTTAATAGCATCACGGCAAACAAATGGTACAAAAGACAAGTAAAATGGAAAATAAACTGCAAAACCTTTTTT
Source organism: Dryoscopus gambensis (assembly GCA_013389985.1). NCBI lineage: Eukaryota > Metazoa > Chordata > Aves > Passeriformes > Malaconotidae > Dryoscopus > Dryoscopus gambensis. The sequence goes on along the minus strand of WEIT01014830.1, from coordinate 16,934 downwards.
TGCTAGCTCCTGTGCTGTACACTGATAACATTACCAACAAAAGAACAATGGCTTTTCAAATATCCTCTAATGCAACTTCATTTCAAAATGAGCATTTACTGAATCATATATTTTCATTTAATGGTAAAGAGACAGACTGGGATCCCTATTTTGGAGCTGAAACCTTTCCAACATGAGCACTTAAGATTTATAAATTTAATTTGGCTTGATCCACAATACAAAGTATGATATATTATAAAAGGCAACTATCAAAGATTCAAGAAAATGAAAGAAAAGAAGAGGGAAGAACTTATAGCTAGTAAAGGGGTTTACAAAAAAAGGAAAGGATTACTCTTTAGCAATTAAAGTGAAACAGGCTTCCTATTCTACTCTCTGATTTTACTGACCTTTTCCTCAAAATCAGTGTGTTCTCAGCTGGAATCATGTACAGCTTTAGACATTTTTTTCAAGAAAAAGTTCAGTGGAAAACTCTAAGAGTACTCTAAGGCTAGAAAAAAATACAAGAAAAATGGAAGGTATCAACATGTTTGGACTGCATAGACTTGGAAAGAGATAGAGAAAAGCAAATACAAGTCTTTAAATGCTAGGCACAAGAAAGGAGGTGAAATGAAGTCATCTGGTATCGAGGTACATAGTAAATAGCGCAAGAATAAAAAGCTAATAATGCAGAAACAAAATTTAAATCAGACATAAAAATCCCCTACTAATTGCAAAATCTGTAAGAAATTAAACAGTTTGAAAACATCATTTACTTCATCCTAGGATCTTTAGAAGAAGTTCATGAAACATGCTGGGAATAAGTGTAGTTGCACTTTGCTATGATTAATTTGATTTTGCCTCCCATGAAGAATAAAGAGAACTTGGCACTGAACTTTGGACAGTTTTCTCCTGCTAGGTTGCCTTTCAATTTACCCAGTTTCTTGATTCATTTCACTGTGCAACCATTCAAATACTCTTGCTGTGAAAAAGGCTGGGATAGCACAGAAGCAGGAATTGGCTTCTGGAAGGAGGGAATTAGAATGGGTAGGTTTTGGAAGGGACAACAGTGGTCATTTGGTCCAACCTCCCAGTTCAAGAAGGGTTGTCCTAGAGCACTTTGCACAGGATTGCCATGTGGAATTGCTTCCCTTGGCAGATCTGCCTGGCATGTGCAACTGAAAGATATTTATAGAAGTATGCCTTCTCGTATTATACCATGGTCTATTTGGAGAAGACTCTCTTTTTTGTTGACAACAGTAATAAGATGGTCCTGAACTATGTTTAAAATTCCTAAGTAAGGTAACAAGTTGAATAAGAAAATAAAGATACACTGAAGTGACTGAACTTCTATACATCCTGGGGACATGTTATAACTCTTTTTAAATTCCACACACTCAGGAAATTTTACTGGTTTCACAGAATAAACAGTGAATACCAATGCCATTTGTCAGATTTTTAAGCAGAATATTTGGTAAAAAGACCAGAGACACTAAATTACACTTATTTAATGTTATGACAAGAGCAGAAATCTTCCATCAAAGAAAATCCTGGTTATAGGCAAAGCAAAGAATCAACTTGTATATATACATCTATCAGGAGCTTTCAATGAGAACAGTGTTTACTGAGGGGAAAAGACAGGAGTGAGACAGATTTATGTGATTTAATTATGTTTTTTTCCTCATTTTTCTAAACAGGTGATTTCCAACATTTAATTCTGCTATTCCATCTTAACCTGCTCTCAATGACTAAACTTTTCTTAGCAGCTATCAAGACTTCAGAATTTTTTGGGGGGGGCTACTGTTTGGCATTTACATCTACCACTTTCTACAAGTCTTTTTCAAAAACTATTCTCACAATCCAATTAATTCAATTTAGTTATCACCCTTCTTTTCATGGTTTTAATGCCTTCCGCACACCTGAATATTCTTATTTTCTTTTAATTTTATTTCTTATCTCATGGGCAAGAAAAAGTGGCTTAACTTTTTCATTTGTCTGCTTTCCAACTAACATAAATCCAACTCTTTGACACTTTTACTCCACGAGCATGCAGGTAGGTGGGAACTGTCCATGGACTGGGGATTTCTCAAACAGATAAGGTAATTTTTATATGTCAGAGGTACTTTATTTTAAATTTCCAAAGGTAATATATCCTAAATAGATATTCTATTAAGAGTACAGCTGATTAATTAAAAAAAAAATAGCTGGTTAGCATCTCAAAATGTGTGAATATAGTTTTGCAAATAACACTAGATGATAGCTTATAATTTACAGTCTGGTGAGAATTTTGCATATTCTAAGCATTATTCAAAGCATAATTTATTTCCACAGAAAAAAATTAAAGAATTCAGACTCAAGTGTAAAAAAATTCTAGGGACATGAAAGAATTTCATATGACAGAAATGAAGAGATCTGCACTGTAAATTTAGAAGATAAAACCTGATGAAATTATGCAACACAAAATACAGTATGGTGAGGATAAATTAGGCACTTTACTTCTTCATTTCTGCAGTACAAAATCATAGAAATAATCAACAAAACTTGAAGCCAGAAAAGTCAGGATATATAAATGGTAATATTTTGTGCTGTGTTAAATTACTCTATGAAATGTGATTAAGTCAGGAACAAAATAGATTTCAAAAACAGACAAAATATGTCTATAATTATACAAAGAATACCCATAATTACCAAAGATCATCAATAATTACAAAGGCAGTGAACCATGAAATAACTCCTTCTGTAGATTGCATACCTCTCCTCTGATCCTCCTCTTCAGTTTTTCTCTTTATTTTGGGATGAATGTAGGAACACATTCTCTTACATCATATATATTTAGTGAATTTCATGGTTTTCCAAGGAAGTACTGGATTAATTTAGCTCAAGTATGTCAAAATACACATGCTATTGATAAAACTTGTCCAGTCCTTAACAAAACCCCAATCAATGGGATTTAAAGAGGTTCAGCATATACTTAGTAGATGTAGGCAAATTCCTGTTAAAAACCTCACTAGCAGGTTGTTTACATGAGGAAGAGTTTTGAAATTGCTGCCCTTGTCTTTCAGAAACACACACACTCCCCAACACTCCACAACATTAAAAGCAAACCTACAGACATTTTCTTCCACTTTCTCCTCAAGTGGGTCTTAAAAGGGAACCACATGCTACAGTTACAGATGTACTTACTAATGCTGTTTTTGCAAGTTCTTTTACAATATTTTATTCGCTGCCTTTGAGTGCCAAAATCTGCCAAGAAGGAAGCCTAATAAGGGCCTGTAGTCAAGAAATACTGATTGCTATTACCTAGAAATCAGGAACAAACCGTTAAGACAAATATCTGAAAACAATCCCCAAAAACAATTATCAGTGACTAAGCAGCAATTTTTATGGCAGTAAAAATCCCTGTAATTTAAACTTGGATGCTAACCATGTGTAGTAATTAAATAATTAGATTCTGTTATTGCTATTACTACGCAAACTTTGAAAATTATTTTTAGTGTTACTTTCAAATCAAATAGATCATGTTGGTGGACATGCTAAGAAATAGGAGAAAGATTGATTTACTTGCTTTATGATGTTTTTGAGAAAAATATTTAATCACATTACTAAAAATAGTAAAATTCCTATAGGGGATGGTTAAGGCAACAAAATAATCTTTCCAAATTTTAAAAAAAGTTTAACAACTTTAATAACGATCCATACTAAATGAATAATAAATACAGTTGAACAAATAGAACACATCATTTACTGACCTAATTTAAAATTCTGTTTCTATTCATGGAATGTCTGAGAACAACTTCTAGGATTATTTATTGTACATTACCATTATCTGAATTTAGTCAATGACATTTAAAGGTACTCTTTTGAATCTGAAGATTGTAATCAGATTATGATTAGGAACAGGTATTTTTGAAAATTATTACTAGTCATTATTGTTCAAGTGCTAATTAGTCATCCCTTGTATTTGCATTAATTTTATTTTTGTACAAATCACACTGTGTGACACAGCTCCATTTCCTGACAGGACTGTTATTTTTTCCGAGAATCTGTGTTCCGATATGAATCTTGTAAAACTAAAAAGTTCTACGAATATGCTTTGTTAAAGCTTACCTTATTTCTAGAAAGCAATTAAAAAGTCCCACACAATCATTTTAAAAATTCAAGTGGGTCTGAGGAGTTGTGCTTTTCCTTTTGTTACTCAGTCTCTTGTCATGTTCAAGGAAGAGCTCTGCCCTCTGTGGCTGAACTCTGTCATTGGTGAGGCAGAGACTTCCTCACTTTGTCTGTTGGATGCTTGGTTCCTGCACCTTTTCTCTTGCCCTTTATTTCATATGCACACTGCCCTTTGTGTATGATCCGCCTCGCTCGGAAGATTCTGACAGCTCATTCTGTGCTGCATGGTTGGCTTTAGCACAGGGATTTTGGCTACCACTGTTCCAGTTCTTAAAGACTATAATTCATAGTGACCTAAAGGCCTGCTGATCTCCAGGAGGAACATCATCTGAGGCTTCACACTGAATGTCAATGCATCCTTCCCAATACTGTAAATATTTTTCTGTAAGCTGCCCAAGAGCACTGCTAGCATTAGTTTTTAAGCTCAGCATATACCTCGACAGAACATATGAAGAAGGTTATACATGCAGGATGAAACATTTGCAGTGTATCTTAATTATACTATCGATTTTAACTTGGGAAAGGATATGACGACAGAGAATGGGCATTGGATTGCATGTGCTTTGTAAAAAAACTCAATCTGTTTCCAAACGTGCACCAGTGACTCAAGCACAGGTAACATAAAGCTGGAGCATATGATCCCATGTCATTGGGAATTCTCATTTTCTCCTGGAGCAATATCATTCGTAAGGTTGAATGCTTCTAACACTATTCATAAAATGTTATCAGTCTGCTGAAATTCGGTCCAAGTTTGATGGAATTACATATGTCCACTGGGAACTGCTGTTCTCACACAAGGGAACTTTCAACATAGGTGTTGGGACAGGCCCACAGGAAGCCAGAAACCACCCTAAACAACAGTGTATTTGCAAGGCATACTTCTGTGAACTACTGTCTCCAATGTAGACTAGAGATAACAACAAAACCATATTGTCTGTTGGATGTTTGCTTCTATATATGTAATAACATATATCATGCTGTTATCGTAATGTATCTTAATCATATAAACACAACTAAAATATTCATCTATAAAATTTCTTGTCAACATGGAACATGTATTTATGTATTTATACAGAACATATAGCATATATAAGTGTAAATACAGGTAAATTTTAAAAAGGAAAATCAAGAGCTCTGTTGAACATGCCTCCTAGAAAGATGACAAGAAAAGAAGTCAATGAAAGATGTTAATGATATTATCTAAAGCACAGTATCATAAGACTAAAGAATCCATAGAGAGTGATTCCACATCCATGGATTCTTCTAGTGTTTTTTATCTTTGTAGCTGAGACATAGTGTACAATATGGTTCCTCATTTTTCCTGGAGCCGAAAAAAAAAAACCAAACAGATGAGAAAAAAAAGACTGGAAGGCATACTGAGCAAGTTGCAGACAAAACAGAACTGGGAGGAGCTGTTGACTCCCTTGAAGGAAAGGGAGGCCCTTCAGAGAGACCTCAAAAAATAAGAGGACTGGACAATCACCAACCCTTATAAAATTCAAGTTTTCAAGGGAAAGGGCTGGATTTTGCACCTGGGATGGGGCAGCCCTGGGTGTATGGACAGACTGGGAAATGAGATTTTGGAAAGCAGTGCCATAGAAAGTGACCTGGGGGTCCTGGTGGATGGCAAGTTGAACATGAGTGAGCAGTGCCCTGGCAGCCAGGAGGGCCAACCCTGTCCTGGGGGGCATCAGGCACAGCATCGCCAGCCGGGCAAGGGAGGGGATTGTCCCGCTCTGCTCTGCTCTGGGGCGGCCTCACCTCCAGTGCTGGGGGCAGCTTTGGACGACACAGTATAAAAAAGACATTAAACTGCTGGAGAGTATCCAAAGGAGGGACACAAGGATGGTGAAGGGCCTTGAGGGGAAAACATATGAGGAGAAGCTAAGGCCACTTTGTCTGTTCAGCCTGGAGGAGACTGAGGGGAGATCTCGCTGCAGTTACAACTTCCTTGCGAGGGGAAGGCAAGAGTGGCAGGCACTGATCTCGTCTCTGTGGTGACCAGTGACAGGACCTGAGGGAAGGGTTTGAAGTTGTGTCAGGGAAGGTTTAGGTTGGATAATTAGAAAAAGGTTCTTCACCCAGAGGGTGGTTGGGCACTGGAACAGACTCCCCAGGGAAGTGGTCACAGCACCAAGCCTGACAGAATTCAAGAAGCTTTTGGACAATGCTCTCAGGTGCAGGGTGTGACTCTTGGGGATGGTGCTGTGCAGGGCCAGGAGCTGGACTTTGGTGATCCTTGTGGGTTCCTTCCAACTCATATTATGTGATTCTGTGAATTCAAATAAAAATTAATTTTTGACCCAAATAAGTGATGGAACTGGCTTATATAAAATGTATCCACTAGTCTTAAAATTGCCAGAAAATTAGCTACTTAACTTTTTCTGAGTTTATTAGGGCTTAGGTGCATAATTCAATTTAATCTCTGATAAACCTATATGAATCTGTGATATAATACATTTTAAACAGTGACTACTTAAAAAGGTAAGCTAAAAAAATGTGAGGTTATAATACTGAAGAACTTCAGCTCACTGCTGAAGCTAACTTACATAACCCCATGTCAACGTACACATAATCATAAAATTGAAGTTAGTGAACACTAATTGTTTCTGAAGAACAATGCCTAATTTTTTAGGGGAGCCTAATAATTCCAGAAATATGTCATATTTAAGTGTTGAATATATTCAGGTCATCTGATCACACATTTATACAAGTAAAACGTAAGCTTTTTTTTCAATGACTTAACCACAGTAAAAAATCAACACAAGATCAGAAGCTGATCTCCTCATGACAAACTTGGAGAGATTTTCATCAGTGGTCCACAATTACATCAAACATGCTATTTCAGGAAAGAAATCATATTTATTCAGGTTAGATAATAAGAATATGAAAGCTAAAACAATCTCAGCAGCTATAGTCTAAAATGTAATTTCATTTGGAAGAATACCTAGCATGAAAGGTTATTTTAAAGGTAAATGATAAAATCAAAGATTCTTAGGAACAAAGCCTTTCAATTTCCTACCTGACTCCAGTTTCTATCACTGCTGTTTTAGGGTATAAAATGAATTTATGTAAATTAGGGAAAATAGAGAACAAATATTATGCAGATATTGTTGGTGAACTTACTACTTCACATAGTATATATGCCATGATCCTAAAACAGCATTATTAGGTTATGAAAGTTAAACTCTGAAAATTATGGCTAAACCATGTTTTCTGGTACTAGCTCTAATTGTGTCCTGTGCACCTGCATTATGAGGAAGATTTTAATTACCTGATCACACTCATTTTTTGCATAGAATGTCTGCCACTGCTGGTGCATAGCCTTCTCTAAAGAAAAAGTAATTAATTTCTTAGTGGATTTTCTTGTGGTGGTCATGACAACAGTAGGTAAAGGCTTGATGAAAATTATTTGTCTTCTCAACATTGCTATTTTTTCTATCTCAACATTTGCTGCATTTTGCACAGCCTTGTTCCTGGAAAAAACTGTATTGTTCTGAGTGAAAGTAGCTAAGTATAGCCTGAGGCAGACACACAGCATGGAAAAATTCATACCTAAATTTAAAGTTTTGCAAAGTTATAAACCACTGAAAAGAGGATCTATTAGGTGGAAGTGTCAAAAATCCTCCATAGTAGATACCACAAGCAATTTCCCCTATAATATGCCCTTATTTTCAACTGGCATGAATTAGTTTCCCTTGTGGGGATTACCTAAAAATAGAGGCTAGACAAAATTAAGAGAATAAAAAGCGGTTATATTTATTGAAGGGCCTTCAGGAACATTAGGGCAGCCAAAGCCCCCCAGGGCCCACACCCTAAATGGATGGTAGGGTCATAGGTTTCCATGCTTTTATAAGTTTGGTCCATTTGCATATCGGGGGTTAATCCTCCAATTACAGCTTCAGGTAGTGAAGTAATTTCTTCCAATTTTGCTCCCCCTGAACTCACTTCTGTTTACATTTCTCGAGGTCTGAGGCAGTAAGGCGTCCTTGAGTTTCAGGCCTAGAGAAGAATTGTTTTGTCTGACCAAAAAATAACCCTAACGCTAACACTAACCCTAACCAAACAGGCCATATGGAGTTTTGAACCATACACTAAAGAATTACAGGATATGAAAAATATAAAAGCTAAAAGCCTAAGGCATCAGCATGGATTGCCTCCATGGACTGCAGGTGGATCTCTGCTCCACCATGGATCTCCACACGCTGCAGGGCCACAGCTGCTCCACAATAGTCTGCACCATGGGCTGCAGGGGAATCTCTGCTCCAGTGTCTGCAGCATCTCCTCCCCTTCCTTCTCCACTGACCTCGGTGTCTGCAGAGCTGTTCCTCTCACACAGTCTCACTCCACTCTTCTCTGGCCACAGTTATATCTGTGCAAGAATAATTTTTTCCTTCTTAAATATGTTATTACAGAGGTGCTACTACCACCTTTGCCTGTTTCAGCCTTGGCCAGCAGCGGGTCTGTCGCAGAGCTGGCTGGCACTGGCTCAGTCAGAGAGGGGGGAAGCTTGTGGCAGCTTCTCACAGACAACACTCCTGTAATTCCACCACTACAGAAACCTGGCAATGTAAACCCAACATATACATACATATATATAAAAATCAGCATCATGTTTATTCAAGGATCAAAATTCAAGTTATCTTACTTTAAGCAATTAAATTAAATTCTTATCAGGAGACTAATTCTCTTCAGTATACTAATAAAAAAGAGGGGGGAAAGGGGAGAAAAAGGAATAGGTAATGATTTTGTGGTTTGAAGATTCAGAACACATATGATCAAAGTATTTCTTGTTGCATCAGCTACCAAGTATGATTAAACTAAGGACAGTGAGTAAGTGCCAAAAGTTAGGCAAGTAACCCATAAGCCATGCACATGGACAGATAGTGGGAACCCCTCTCTCATCCAGGACTCATTTCTTACAGGATTTTGATGCACATTGAATGAGAAGCTCAGTTTTTTTCAAATAAGTGTTTTTCAGAGAATGAGTTTTTACTGTTCCTGGTTTTCAGTTGAAACACATTTCTGAAACCGTATAGGTACAGACATGAACTGGAGTTTTCTTCTATGAAAACACTTCTTTATTCTTTTCACCCTACTTCTCATTTTTATCAAAGTAATGACATGAAGAAAACAGTAGAAATTCATCACAGTTTGCACAACTTATAAAATGGAGAGAACATTGACTGACTAACACCAGGGTGCAAGACAAAACAACTATTAGTTTGTCAATTATTTAGACACCTACAAATCCGTGATTCATTAGTCTTTAATTTGCTCACACAGTTCTTTACAGTATGTTTTCCTATGTGCTCTCTTTTCACTTTCTGTGGTCTCTATTTTTTCCAACAAAAGAAAATGATTGCTGTTTTATTAATGATTATTAATGATTGTTGTTTTATTAATGAATAAAAAACATACATCAGTAAGGCTGCAGCTCAGAAGGAATATTCAATTAATTAGCAAATAAAAGTGTATTTTTCTTGAGGGCTAAGTAATTTAAATGAGGTACCAATAATTTAGACACTACTCAGCTCTTGCTAGCAGGCTTTATAATGAAGTTATGTGAGTATTTAAATATTTCTTACTAATTGTTCCCTACACGGTGAAAACTGCCTGTTTTGTAATAGATTAGGTGTCAGGATAACTGATCTAATTAAATTAAATTTAGATTTCCCTACCTAGCAATGTATGTATTGTAGCTGCTCCAGGAAGAGTAAGCAGCAGCTCACAGAATTATGATGTCTAAGGCCTAACCTTGTAGAAATTCTTGCAAGCCAGTAGAAGTTATCTATCCTATATTTTAGTCAGCAAATCTACAGCCTATAAATATGAATATTTATTTATGCAACTTACCACTTGAATTTACCTAGAAATCTATGACATAGAATATGAATAATCTTTCAGGCAGTATTACTGAAATATAATGTATATGTTTCCCCTAGTCTCTTTCTGCAGATGCTGCAGATTCAATTCTTTCAGAGCTCTATTTTAATCATGTACACATGAGCACCAAAATTAATGACTGCATAGGCCAAGCAGGATTTTCCAACCAGCTGCTTTTGGCATACCTGCATGTCTGAGATTAGAATTAAGGTTTAGGTATCAAAAACTGGGTTTTACAGTTCTGTAGACAGTAATAGCAGAAAAAGAATGAGTTCCCAGACAGACACTACTTTATCATTCTAAAACAAGAGCTTATTAGTAATTTTTTTTTTCCCAAGACAAAATGCCCTAAGGTTTTCAGAAGGACGTATTACATACCTTTGCTTGTATTCAAACTCAAACATGAGCAGTGGAAACGACCACTGAGTGCCCAAATCCACAACAGAGAGTGAGGGATTTTAGTTAAACATTTTTCCTTCTTCTTAGTGGCCATTATCACAAAATCAGACAGAACTAGAACTTAAAGAATTTACCTTACACACCAGTTTTAATCTTCTCTCCCTGGGAAGGAAAGTAAATTCCCTTCCCTTTTTTTTCCTTTCAATCTCCTGTCATCTTGTTCTCAGCCTCTATTTTAGATAACTAGCTCTTCCCTATCCCCACAGAACCACACAATACACATCGTACCATTTGATTTCCCAAAAGAAGTCTTACAGCCTTCTATGAAGTATTTTTACCACGACTTTTTCCCTATCTTTTTTAAAGGAAAAAATATCAACAAAGGTAAGAAACATATGGTACCAAATCCCTCCATGCAATTATCTCCAATTTTTGTGAAGGCTGTAGAGAGGAGAATACCACTGCTAGGAGGAAATATCTTTTAGTATTTTTGTTATGCACCTTTTTGCCTTACATTAGACCTAAATTGTCTCTGAAATACCAAATGCCTTCCTGATTGGAAGGGTCACAGACAAGCATGATGTGAATTACTAATATTTTGCTATGATAAAGGTCAAATAACAGTCTTCTTACAAGGCTTATTTATCATATTCTTTTTTTATGTTCTTCAGGGCAAATCTCAGCTGGAGTAAGATGCCCTAACTCCAGGAGCCCTGATAATTTATCCTGAACTGAGTAGTTCACTCTCAGTTTCTAAACACCAAGCTTTCCAAAATGGAAATAGAGAGATAACAATTACATTAAAGAACAGAGGCAGTTGAAAGAGAGGGTGTCTGATGTGACATTTCCACAGTGTTACTTGAAATTTGCAATGGAAATAAAGCAGAGTAGCAGCTCTTACTATCTAAGGCTCTATATCCACTAAATGTTATGCACTCCCTGCAAGCAGAGATGACACCTTTTTGCTATCTGTCAAAATTTTTCAAAAGGGGAAAAGATTGTCTGTAGCTGCAGAGACTTGTTTGGGCTACTTCCATAAGCATCTCCCACAGAGAGTCAAAAGGACTGCAGGACTGCATCATTAGGCACTCTGCCCTCTTCCCACACACTCTCATTTTTGCTAATATCTCTGAGAACACAGGTTTTGAAGGAGCTCTCCAGTTTAGGCTGTGGTGCCTAATAAATGTTAAGTGTAGCAAGCAGAAGAAATTCAGGAGAACTGGAAACTGGGGATGGTAATTTTGAGCATTTTAGATAATTTTAGTTTATTGTTTTAATCTATTAAGGATAGATATAATATTCTAATTTAAAAAAAGTTTAAAACCTAAATGAAAGGGAAAATTAAAGGTATTTTGAGACTTCTCATGTTCTGGCTCATTTTATATACTATCTAACCTGTTAAAACTGAGAATAAGAACTAATGCTTGAAAAGTTTGATGAGCTATGTCAAATGAATATGACTGCTTTATCCTGTTTCATCACACAAAAGATATGCCATTAGGATAGTATATGCAAAACTAACTGAAAACTACTGCTCTTTTCCTCAGAAGAAAGATACTGTTTATGCTCTAATGTTGTAGACATATTCAGCTCAGAAGACGAGTTTGTAGATCAAAAATTTTCAGATTATGCTTTTTAACACAAAGTGGTAGAAAAGAATAGACATGCTGCAACGTGAATTCACAGTTAATGACTTTGCTCAGGGAAAATTGCAGATTATCTTTTTTTTTACTTTTTTCAGATTACCTAGTCAGAGGATTACTTCCCCTAGGCACAGGATATCTTTCCTCCAGCTGAGTGCAGAATTTTACAGAGTGAATGTCGTAGTAACAACAGGATGGTGCAGCCCCATTTTTAAGAATTATTAAAAAGTTTGATGTGAGTAGAGAGAGTACCCTCAGACACAAGATTCAGTCTTTTTCTCTGGTCTATATCCTATTGTTCTTAAGCCTGAAAGGGCTCATTCAGATTTTGTGATGCCTATTCCTATTCAAAAAAAATAAGAAGGATAATGTATGTGATCGTAACCAAAGGACAAGAATTAAAAGGGAAGCATGGATTTTCCTGGTATTTTCAGTTTACTAGGCTGGCTAACAACTTCATCAAATGAAATATTGATTTTTCTGATGACAAATCCAAGCAGAATCCTATTTGAATTAATCTTAACCTAATTGCTATTTATCTAGCATTCAGGGAAAAAACAGCAGAAAAGGTTTTCCAGTTTAATCTACCATAGACTGTGAAGCTTTTTGTAAGCTTGACTGTACGCTGGGGATCCCTTGTGAGAGACAGACAGCTGCCAAAAAAAGATAACAAATATTTAATTGGCTACTTTTCCTACTACATCTACCACCTTTTCTTTGAATTCCACAAAAAGGAAAAATAAATGGCAACACAAAAAGTTTTGGGTACAGTGCATCACTGAATAACATTCTCTAAGAATATTTTGCATATGTTATTGATGAGTAAGTTATTATGCACAGACTGATTTTGAGAAATGATGCATGAAATCTACCGTATACAATGAAGGCTACAAGGGGAAAACACATTTTCTCCTTAGGATTTCTAATGTTCTGGGATATTTCAGGCATCTTAACCTGCAGACAGAAATATAATCAAATGCGAAGTCTAAATAATTAAACTGGCTAGGTTGACATTGACCTTCCACTATCATAAACCATAGGAGTTAATAAATGTACTATTTCATATATCATCATTATTTCACATTTCATGTGCAGAAGCCAAATTATATTTCTTATTGCCTATGAAAAGACAAAAGATTTCAATTAAACTCTTAGCCATCCAATAAAAAAATAACTGATGCTTGCAAACTAACTGATAATTAAACACATAAGAGATGCAGGGACAGTACAATATACAAAATGGACTGTGCTAATTAATAAGAGGAGTTTAGCTTTAGCTGTTCATGCAAATACCTCAAAGCATATTCATTAGTGTTTTGCAGCACATTTTGCAAAATAAACAATTTGTATGCAACTGTGATACAATAGCTCATGAGGGCCAATATGGTTAAAATTCATTCTGTGTAATGATGATTGAATCATATTTCTCCTCAGTCAGCAATAGATGTGAAAACTCCTAAAAATTACAATGATAGTTGAGAGCATAAATTCATGTTATGGCATTTGTCAGGTTTATATAAACTTACATTTTTAAAAATTTTTTTTCCAAAACTCAAGGAACAAATTTTGACCACTTGAGTCAGACATGGTTTGGGAGTGGAAAACAAAACAAAAGCAAAACAAAAAAAACAGCTTGAAAACTGAGTCCACTAAGCATGAATCACAGTCTTACAGAACTGTTAGGCTGGAAGTGACTGCTTGAGATCATACAGTCCAA
>WEIT01014829.1:1647-29121 GCA_013389985.1 Dryoscopus gambensis | reverse complement strand
GCGGGCTGCTCCGGGCGGGGCTCGCCAGCCCACCTTGCCTCTGCTCCCCCAGCGCGCCCCGCCAAGCCCTCCCAGGGATCCGGCCCCGCCGGGTTGCCTGCACCCGCGGGGGAGGGACCGGGTGTGCGTCGGTGACAGGGGCAGAGAGAAGATCCATGCCCAGCAATGCTGATACCGAGCTTCTTTGGAGACGTGGGATGTGAGATGTTACTTTAGGCTCTAGCATGAACTGTTCCGAAGAGAAGGGGATGGTGCAAAATTTCACTTCAGAAAAGGACTCGTTCTCCCCGAACGGGTAACGTCAGTGGTTGCCCTAAACCATGCAAAATGCGAGTCGTTCATTCACGTGGGACCCTGCATACAGAATATGGATTCATATATAGATTTTAGTAGGACTGCTTACATAACCAAATTCATTTTCAGCTCATGCAGACCTGTGCAACTGGAGTGCATCCTAAAAATCATGCAGTGCCCTTTTACACGATATGATGTTTATTACAACCAGCATGAGTCACTTGATGCTGTAAGAAGTGCTCTCTTCAGTACGTCGTCAAATAAATACTAGCAGCTTACGTGGTAGAGTTCGTATCTTGTTGGATTATCGGTTTGAATTTATAAGCTTTTATCAAATAGATCACTAGAAAATACCAGTTGGCTGCTTGTATTTCAGTATGAGGAACGTGGGAGCCTCACCTCCATGTGTACAAAACCAGTCTTACAATAGGTCTGTGGTGACAAAGTAGTCACTAACCTACATTTGTCACCCAATAGGTGGTGCTGCTCCTGAAACCATGCAGCTCTATAAACAAAGATCGGGGTTAGGTTACACGCAGTGAAAGCAACTTCGTACCAAGTTCTACTAGTTAGAGAAAACTACTTCTTACAATTTCATGGGGAAAAATATTTTTGCATCTTTTCAGAAAATACTGTGGAATGATTCAGCTATAAATGTGATGAATGCAACTGACCTTCAGTTAAAATCTATGATCTTCATAAGGGCATTAATGACATTTTAATGTCACTTTTAAACTAACCTATTCCTAAAAATAGGGTGCTGACTCCAGTTCTCTTACTTCTAATAATTCTCTGATACTATGGCAAAGAATCATCTATTATAAAACTTTTGATAAGTTTTCATGTCTTTCTTACATTGCCAACCTGTTTCCTAAAATCAGATGTTCTCCTAAGACTATTTAAAGGAAAAAAATTAGCAGATGTTTTTACATTTGTGTGAAGGTATCTGAAAATGTTTGAGAACAGATCAAGTATATGATGATATGATCATAATGTATTACAACTCTCTTCAGTCTTGGAAAGAACTTCCCTATTCAGGTGATCATATCACATTGGAAGCAATGCAAGACATAAACATAACTTTTGTAACCTTTGTTTTGTTTTGTTTTGTTTTAAATGATTTCATCTAGCATCTTATTAGAAATAAGCTGGTTTTGTATAATGTAATGTTTAAGTACTTGTTGTGCATATGTATGTTATATTCATGAATTTACAAGATCTGACAGATGGGAAAAGATTTTCTACTCATACATAAGCTGTAAGTGTAGCTACTTTTTGTTTCTCTAGACTGATACGCTATTGTTTTCAAACCTGACCTAGAGAGGACCCCCTTTCTAGATGTGATGGATTGATTTGGTCTCAATGGTGCATCATTCTGAAGACCCATGAGCTAGACTTCTCAGTGTGTTCAACAGTATGATTGTTCTCAGGAATGAATATCCTGTACAGGCTATTAGGTTGATTTAATCAGATTTGATTTGAATACGTTCCTCTTTGAGTACCTCTCCATAACAAATATGCTATAACCTGATAGCATTACTTCACAGAAACAAATACTTAGTCAGAATCCTGATATTATTTTCTGCTATGTTTTCTGTTTGGGATTTTTTTTCATAAAAAGTAAATTATTGCATACCACCAATGTGTGGTTCCAAGAGTTGAAGAGAGAGAAAAACTGGATGGGACTGTCTGGCTCTTACCATTAAATATTTCTGGTGCAGCAGAAACCAGACCCATGGCTCTGTGAATGGATTGGTACTGGAGAGCATGACAATCTGCCTTTGCATTGTGGAGCCTATGCTTATTAGTGCGAGGCTAGGCAATGTGTAAATCCCAGGCTCATTTGCTTGTAGTTTCAAAAAATGTTGAGTCCTCAGCTGGTCTGGTACAGAGCTTTTTAATTGGTCCTTCCTAGTGAATCTGATTGGGAGATTTGCTCTTGACTTTGGGAGATTTCGTCAGGGAAATCTGTCTGATATATGTCTGAAAACAACAAGGCAGGCAAGTCACCCTCACTGAGGAATAAACTATCAGAGCAGATGGAGGCAAAAAGCTCTTCTGGGAATGATAAGACAGTGACAGTTCATTCTCTCTTACTGAGGAAATGCTTAGGAGCTTAACTCTAATATCCCTGCTGAGTTATGAACAGCACCTTCCTTCACAGTGTTACTGAAGCCAAGGAACTTGATTACATCAAGTACTGATGTAATTTTTTATGGAGCAGGGTACTATCTGAGTACTCTCAGTGACTGCTGTTCAGTGAAACTTGTGGAGTGAGATGCTATTCAGTCACAAGAGCTCATAAGAAATCCTATGCAATTGTTTGTGAACACTACTGTGTAGTTAGAGATTTCCTATTAAGTTCTTTCTTTTACTAAAATTAAAGGGAAAAAAACCCAGCCCTACATGGACAATTCACTTGTTTTTTTACATTTTTATTTTAAATGAGAAATTTATGAATCTGTAATCTTCATACTGCATATATCTCAGACTGAAGATATTCTTTGAAAATCTGCCTTGGCTTACTGATGTGTTCCATATAACCTGAAAGTCAATGAGGTGTGCCCTTTTTGTGCCTTTCGTGGTGTTGTTCCTATGGAAATAATATGTGGAGTCTTTTCAATACGTAGACTATTTATGAATCTGCGTAGGCAAGAAAATGTTCACAGAAAAAGGAATATGTTTTAACAAATTACACTGTAATTGTGGTTAAATTTGAGTCAAAGAAGTGTAAATATTTAGGCAAGAGTTAAAAATATTCTGTGCTCTCACTAGCAAAATGTATGGGTAGTTCCCCCAAATAAGGTAAAAAGGTTCTCTAGAATTAGCTGATCTGCATCTTAACGCTATCACTGTCTGACCTCAACCAAGATTTTGCCTTTCAAAATACAACTAATTAATCTATGAATTTCTTAATTAGTTGTGTCTCAGTTTAATTTCTCACTGTCTAGAAAATACCTCTCTCTCATTTTTAGTTTGTTTCTGGCATCCCTGTGCCATGAGTTTATTTGCACAAAGGTGGTAACAGTCCTCTAAATATTCTTGTTTTTCTTATACAATTGACATCAGGATAGTATTTCCAAGCTGTCAGGCAGCACGCACCTCACTATCAACATGAAAGCAACTTCTCTGCACTCTTTAATTAATGGTCACAACTGAAAAAAAAGAGAATCTGAAGCACAGAAAAACTTTGACTTCCTAGATCCAATCACACTGTGTGTTCATTCTCATGTCCACGTGTTTATACTCAGTAAGCCCTTAGACTGTTAAAGGACTGTGGGATCAGATCCTTCTTTTTTGCACTAACCTCTTATTTTGACAATATTTTGTAGGCCAGTTATTTGGCCCACATCAAAATGAATTACATCACAGTAATATTAATGCATCCTACTTCTAATGCTTTAGCACATTTTACGCTTAAGATTATATGTTCCTATGGGTGATGATACACAGCTCCTATGACGACATTTAATCCTGCCATATCTAAAGCATAAGAGATAAAACAAAAAATAAGAATTTCAGAACTGGTTTATTTTCTATTTTAACCATCTATATTATGACCATATATATATTATGCATTTTTGTACCATAGAGATTTATATATATCAAAATCTAAATATACAGTATGGATGTCTTTTAGGTTCAAATATTGGCAGGTATGAAAAGTGATTAAATGAATGGCATTTTAAAATTAATGTCAGTGTAGCCAAATATTTACTCAGCACACTAGTTGTCTGTAGGACATATCTAAAATAGTTATGTAGCTTCCAACATTGAATCAATACAATTTATAAGGAGAGTTTTCTAAATTGCATTTGGCCTTACTTAATCTCTGAATTTACCCTTATATCTGGATTCCTGGAGAGAAACAAAATAATATATATTAAAAAAAGGATGATAATTTGAAAAATATTAGAATTATAATCTGTATTGTAAATTAGGATGTTAATTTATGAAAATAGCCACTTGCCTATTTCTTAAGGAAGGCTATTTCCTAGATTTTCAGTGCTCATCATTTAAGTGGCCACTTCCCTCTATGAGATCTCTAATCAGGAATTTAAGGGTCAACAGATTCTGTTCTTCCCCTGACAATTTCAATTCCTCTTCAAATGCTTCTCAGTATTCCCCGTAGGGCCTGGAAGTCTGTGGCAGTTCCGGAGCCCCCAGCTCCCATTTAACAGCTCAGTTCTCACAGCTTCCTGCACCATTTATGTGGCTTTCCTGTACAAGACATCCTTTGGCTATTCAATAAGCTTCTTTTCCCATAAAGACAAAAGTTACCTTTTTGAATACATGTCAAGCCTTCTGTATTAGAAAGATGAATCTACAGGAAGAAAAGGACTTACAGTATTAAATAAACAAAATCCACTAAATGAAAGATAAAAAATATTTCAAAGAGGCTGGGACTATAAATGAAACTTGGCTCCTGCAGGTTGTTGAGGAACAGTTGGCAGTGGAATACTTTTGTAGGAAGGTATGGTGCAGGTTGCTTGTTGAATACAAATTACAAATACAAATTAGATGTTGGTCCATAGTTCAGTCTTGAGGCTAAAGTGGAAATAACTGGAGATTTTAGAAACTAGGTGAAGGTTTATTTTCCTTATTTTGCATCACTGGCTGGTGATGGCGGCGCTATCTGAAAGAGGTGAAATAATAGACTTTTTAGTAAAGCAGACACTGTGTAGAAGTGTCATAGATTATTCTAGATGAGGCATGCCTTTCAAAAGCTCCTATTGCCTTCTACATCTTGCCCATACGTGACTTTGGTTTTCTTTGATCCACTGGAAGTAACTATATTTCAACCTACAAATCAGTATTTTTCATTATTATTTGAAGACCCCAGGAGTTATTGTTTGAGTTAGTTAATTTCAGAAATCATTATTGTGGTGAAAGTCACGAGGATGATGAAAGTACTGTCCTATATCTGATGAGGAAAGCTCAGCAATGAAAGTAGGATGCCTGTGGAACTTAGGCGTTTGAACCCAAAATTTTAATCAAAAGATTGCCTGATTCAGCTCCTACCTTGATGGCTTCCCAGGAAGCTTTCAGGCAGCTATAGTTCCTCTCCTGCATGTGCCTTACCTGACCTTACTGTGTGCATCTCAGTGCCTCTTTAACTCCAAAGTTTCATTGGATCCAAACAAATATCCTTTCAGATGACTCTCCTGAACCTTCAGACAGTAAGGCTTCCCTAAATGCATCCTGACAGAATCAGGTGTCTTGACCTGGCTGCTGTTACTTCTGTTCAGGACAAAGGACAAGATGATGGCTGTGCCACCTTCTCATGTTGTAGCCCAGTCACTGAAGCATTTTACCAAGACAGTCTAGAGAGAAGGACTAGTCTGAGATAAAGGGATTTGAACCTACATCTTATGTCTCCAAACGTTAGGTTTTGTCAAATGAGAAGACTTTTCATACTTCTTGTGTAATATGAAGCAATTTAGCTTATTTTTAAAATTTTTTTTAGAAAAATATTTTGAGAGGATTTTGGACAAAATCTTGAAAGAGGGTTGCTAAGCAGCTGGAAACCACATCTATTTCAGGAAATTTTGGAGCTGGAAATGGAACCTGGGAGAGTTTGCAAGAAAATTTTCCAGCACGTAAGTTTGCCTTTTTCTCACTGTCCCTTAAGCATCCACTGCAGGCTTCTGAAGCAAGGACTCTGAATTAGTAAGATACTACAGCAAAATAGGAAATACGAGGTCTTATGCCTGCTCCTACTCAGTATTTCATTATCTACTTGCTGGATACAATACATAAATCACCACCCCTGCCTTTTCTCTGGTTGTGCTCTAAAAAAGAGCAGATTTTACTTGTTTCTTTAATAGTTCCAGATACGTATTTAAAGAAGGGAATTCTAGGCTGCACCTCTGAAAGACCAGCCTCTCAAAGGTGAACAAAGCTCAAATGTATTTCCACCAACTCAGCATCTGACATCAGCTGTCCTGGTCAGCTGAGTACCATTTGGGCAAGCCGGTTGCTTGTTACTGCACTCAGCTGCTGAGATCACCTAAAGACGGTGGAGCAGCCTGAACTTTAGGGCTCTGGAGCCTACTGCTACTGCGTGACAGGTGGGGGATTCTGCTAAAGCCATCTTGCACTTGATTTTTTTTTCTCACGAATACATCATTTGCACCACAGTTTCAGATTCAGTAGCTAAAAAATAGGCTAGATGTGGTTTGGCTACTTGCTATATGAAAAGCACTGTTTCCTTGTCTAGATTTTTACAGCATCCAGTTAGACATACAAGGTGACATGTTTGGTTTTCTCCTACTCCCCTTTATGTTTCCCTAAACGTAAAGAATGTAGTTACTTTGAAATTTTCTCTGTGATATTGAAATATTAAAGATCCTACTGTGCGTGTAGCATTCAGCAATTTATATTTCTATATGAAGATACTAGGACATCTCAACTGAGCAGTGAGAGATTCCATTAAGAGTTTTTGGGAGCAGTATATCCATTAGTAATTTGGCTGTGAATTGTCACCCTCATTGCCAAAAGACTTCTCCTAAATACTGGATTACCTGGAGGCTGAAATACAAAGTAGGTAACATTTGAAAAGGTATCCATCTTCACTGTGTCATTTATCTGTTTGCTGAGATGGGATAAGAGTAAAGCAGCAAAGAGGTGGTTAAACAGTGAAATGAAAATGGCAAAATAAGAGATGTCCAGAGTACTTTTACTGTGTTAAAATTGTGTTACAAAAATTGGTCTTCAAAATCCTATAAATTAAGGATATTGCATAAAAATAAATCACATCAAATGTATCTTAGTGAAAGACATGGTTTTGTAAATTCCCTAACAGAACGTGAAGAAGAATTCCTGATTCATTTAAAATTTTCTTGGAATTCATGGTAAGTTCTTTAATCAGGACAGATTTTTTGGTTTTTAATAAGCTATCCAGACCAAATTAAATATTTTCCTAAAGAAAATGGCAGGATTTTTTGAATTCATTGAGATTTAGACTGGTTTATATCATAATTCTTCAGAATACATTTTTCCAAAAATAATACTATTTTTCAAAGCTGTCAGATCCTTAAAAAAGATAAATCTGTAATATTCTGGGGGGGCAGCATATACCGAAGAAACTAAAAGCTTTGTGAAATATAAAGCAAATATTTTGAGGAAAAATGAAGCCCTTAAAATCAGTGTTTAAAAAAAGACTTGATTCTTCAGTTGCTTTATATGCTGAACTCCATGATTTCAGCAGAAGTTCCCAAAAAGAAAAACATCTGCTTGCTGAGACTAAATAGCTAATGATCAGAGTAACAGCTGGCTTTATAAAAGGGACCTAATATTACTCCAGGCAATTTGTCTTCTGGCTCCATCCCCAAACTGACCAACTATGTTTGATCTATTTCTAGCCATTTAGAAAAGTCATTTGGTTCCAAGTGTATGCCAGTTACTTCTGTCAGCTCCTTTTGTAACTCTTATTCTGATAGGCATGTCTAAGTATGATAACTAACAAATTTGCCAGGCTGGGACTTCCTGGGAGGCCCAGGAGCCTTCTTCCAGCTTCTTGGAGCACTCCAGTTAGGTGTCTATGACATGTCATGCCAAACTGGTGCACTCATCACACAACCCATCCACTGGTCATTTGCACAGAGTTTGGGGCAAATCTTGTGTGCTCTGTGCCTACCTTCTTCTTTATAATCTTGGCGTTTTGGTTACTACCTTTGCATTTCATCTATCTTGCAGTGTTGCAGAAAAACTTATTTTGTGTTGTTTTGTTGGGTTTTTTCTAACACAACTTAGGTTTGTGTTAAATAAACAACTGTATTACTGCAGATCCACTGATCACAGTAGTTACTTCTGGCTTATGTGCACAAATAAATCCTGGATGAGCACCAAGGAGAAAAAGTTCTAGAAGACCTATTTAAGTTTTAGGATAGTGCTAACACAAACCCAAATGACTGTAAACTGGCAATGTGCAAATTTATAGTGAAAATTTGAAGAAGGTTCCTAACCATTACAACAGCGGAATTCTAAGAAGTGTGTCCAGTGTTAATAGTGGGAGCAAAAAGCCAACCTGTTTTTTGTTTGTTTGTTTGTTTGTTTTTTTTTTGTAATTGTAGTGTACTATGTTTTTTATAAGAGCCTGTGGCACTTGAAGCAGGAGAGAACCCTGACAATGATCTAGGAGTTCCTGTCAGTGAGCAGCATGGCACAAACTGTGCTAAATAAGAAAACTGAGCAGCGTGCACCTGGCTGTGCCAACCAGCTGCCCACCAAAACAACATAAATCAGTCATTCCTCATGATGGACTGGTGCATTTGTAAGCTGAGGTACTGAGGACTGAGAGCTCACTTAGCATCTCAAATACTCTTCAGCATTTCAGAATGCATACAGAAAAAGAAAAAAATATATAAATAGGAGACTATATATACCATAAATACAATATAAAGTCTTGAGACTTAAAAATTTACATTTTGTGTTTGTTTGTTGTATTTTGGGGCTGTTGACCACTTGCTTTTTTAAATAAAATTACTTGTACAAGTACAAGGTAAGAAACCTCCTTTAAAGAAAAGTATTTGAAATTGTGTTGTATGACTTCAGGGGCTAGTGGTAGAGTTAAAATACTAGCCAATTGAAAATCTTAGAGAACTAGCAGTGTTCTCACTCACTCACCTAATACAACCAAACAAGATTTCAATTAATTTTATTTCAGTGTCAGATTTTGCACTGGCTGAATTCTGAAAGTATTCTCAGGATCATCTGCCCATTTCTCATTAATCCTCTCCATGTCCACCTCTCATATTCTCATATAAATGGTTTGGCCTCTCTGTCAGCCCCATCTCTCACTACATGCACATTTCTCCAAAGACAAAGATAGTTATGTGGTAGTTTACCATGTAAAATTACTCCAGCAACTTTGTAAGGGTTCTCCTTGATTGGTTTCTGCACCCCTTTTAAAGTGTAATTCTTACATATCTGATACAATTCTTTTTCCATATTTGTTCCTCCTCTTTTATTTGGAGTGAGGAAAAAGGGATTTGTGCTTCGCTTACTGATTTATCTGTGTGGTAAGAAATCAAACAAACATAAATCAGTATGTATTAGAACTAATGAAACACTGGGTAAAAATGTAAATTCCTTATTTTTTTCCTCTGTGAGTTTTGTTTTCTGCACTGTTGCCTAATCAATGTCAAAGGTTTATTTTTTGGTATGTCTTGATGACAGACATAAAAGATTTCTGTATTTAGAATATATATATGTATTTGACAAGAGGTCAAGACAGTATTACATCCATTAGAATTCATTCAGGAATACTTAGACTAGAAATTATTCTTTTAACCCATTAGTGAAAAACATATCCATGAAAAATTCCTGAGGATTATGCAAAGACATCCTTTAATTTGAGACTTTTTTCATTATTTTCTGGTTTGTGGTATCCACTGTGGGATTTGTAATGCATGAATCAGCAGACAAAGTATGTTTCCATGTGGCAATAGTCATCTCTGTCTGTTTGGGAAGTTCCAAACTTTTTATGTGAGGTGATAAGACTGTGACAAAAATCTTCTAAAGATTTGTCTGAACAGTGGCTGTACTCATGAAAAAGGAGGCTTAGATTAGATGCTAGAAAAAAATTTCTTTACTGAAAGGGTGGTCAGGCATTGAAACAGGCTGCCCAGGGTAGTGGTGGAGTCACTGTTCCTGGAAGTGTTTAAAAAAAATTGTGGGGATATGATAAAATAGTGGACTTTGTGGTTGGATTTGATGAGCTTAGAGGTCTTCTCCAACCTTAAAGATTCTATGATTCTATGAAAAATGACACAAGGAACAGATATGCCCTGTTGCTGGGAGTACGTGCACATCTCATATTATCCAATTAGTTTTTGTAACTATGTAAGTGTTTACTGTAGGAAAAGAGATTCATCATAGTAAAATTTTTTCAAGTGTAATACAGAGCAGATTAAAAATGTCCCTGTTGCCCTGCTGAATGGAAGAGGACAGGTTCAGCTAAATCTGGTGAAGCTAACAAGGCAATGATGCATAAAAAGTAGTTTCAGGTTACATGCAGTCAAGTGAAACACAAGAAAATGTATATGGAGCAACCAGAAAATCTAGTCCTGTTTCCAGTGAATAAGGTAATATGAGTTAATCAGCTTTTTCTAATATGATATGCCCATTCTATCACAATTGTAAAGAGTACGTTTGGACAAAACTTTAATACAGGTTTTCATGGTTGGTTCATTAGTTAAATAATTCCTTGGATGTGCTTTTCGAAACACATGTAACCCTGAAATCTGCTGTTCCCTTAAAAGCAACAGGAAAGTCAGCCTACTCAGAGTATGATTAAATCAAAGGGGTTTCATTACCTTGCAGTGGAACTCAAAATGCTGGGGTGTGCATAGACTGGGACCCACAGCAGCCAGCACGCCCTGTACTGGGACATGCAAACTTGGCTGGTAAAATAAAGATCAATGTAGATAATAAAGTGTGAAAAAATAACTAACTGGGACATGCCTCTCAGTGCCACATATTGGAAATAACTATGCTGAAACATCTTGTTTAGATGGCTAGACTTGGGGAATTCAGAATTGTTGATCTTACTACCCCTACACCAGCTATGCGACACTAATACTGGACACTTCCCATCATCTAATAATAGTACATTTGCCAAAGAAACAGGAGACAGCAATCCTAAACCTTTCCCATGTACCGGGGTTTGAACCACAGCTGTGGAGGGCAGTATGATCCACAGTATGACAGAGCACAGCAGTTGGGATGGGCGCAACACTGTTAATCTGTACCAGGCTAAAGATGGGAACTGTAGAAAAGTTTGAAAGAGAAAACCTAACTATCCAGTCCAATGGGTGAGATAAGGTGGTTCAGTGCAGCATTTGCAGGTGCTAGACTAGATTTTTGCCCTCTCTTCTTCGCTGTGCCCCTGCTACCCTGCTCTGAGAGAAACAGAAGCTGCACAAGTGGCAAATGCATCTCGTTTGTAAACTCCTTTTCTCCCTCCCTTCTTCACTCTCCCCTTCCTGTTTCTCCCTTTCTTTCTTTTTTCTTTTCTTTTTTTTTTCCTGTTCTTTTCTTTCATTTACTCTCTCAATCTCTCTAGGATTTCTATGAACTCCAGAGTAAGGACTCTGGAAACTACCATTAACTCTCTTCCTCTTGTTAGTAGGACCTGCCACTTTTCTTACTGTTTTTCCCCTGTAAGTTATCATTTGCTGGAAGAAAACAAAAATCTGGAATGGTCCTTCAATTCATTTTTTAACATATGCTATTTTTTTAAAGAGAGAGGACAAAGAAATGTAGGTTTTTATCCACTGGACCTGTGCAATTTAAAACTTTTGTCTATGTCAGTATGTGGCCTTATGGTCACAACTTAGAAATCAAGATTTATTTCTGAAGTACAAGTAACGAACAGATACAGAGCATCACATCCCTGAGGTCAGAATTGCAGACAAGAATGGATCAGGACACTGCAGTGTGGTAACTGGCTGCAAACACTGAAGCATGCAGGGGGACCCATGAAATGGCAGTATGGAGGGCATAAGACAGAAAAGCTGTACCCATTCATTCAGCACCAGGGATCGCCTAGAAGATGTGTGTTGCAAGACCTTGAGGAACTGAGATGGCAGCTAATGGAAAACAGCTGCCAACAGCCACCACCCCTATACCTGTGCTCACATGCTACCTTTGTAGCATGAAGAATGATACATGAAGAAAAATGACACAGGGTAAATAATATCATTAGTTTTATTATCATTAAACATGACACATGGACACAAGCTTTACTGCCTGCTACATCTGAGAAAAACCTAACTTTTCAGTCTGTTATGACTGTACTACCATACTTCACATGAACACTAAGTTACAGCAATTAGATAAAATAAAATTAGTGGTATCCCCATTCAGTATAATTGTTCCTTTTGTGAGATGTTAAATCTTTATATTAGACAGAAAATGCCTACCTGATACTGCCACATTTCTCCATGCTGACATTCAGGGACCATGTCTTGTTGCAGCCCATAGTTTCTGGGTAGCAGTGGGTCACACAGGGTGAGAACCTCGATTTAGAATTTTGATCAGAGAGGATCCACCACAAGATAAATGTTCAGATCAGCTGCTTTGACTCATGTTTTCAGGTGTAAATGCATCAAATCAAACAGCCACCACGGCGAATTTATTATGCAGTCACACACCATTAGGAAGGCTGGTCTCAGGCTGAAAGGGCTCCCTTTTTCACCCACAGCAGAACCTCAGCCGCTCACATGCCCGTGTGCACTCTGTACTATGTCTGTCCCCTTGTGTGTATGCAGTACTTTCGTTCCTGAACTGATGTCATGCCTGGGGCTGGCACAGTATGTAAAGGGCTGCACCAAGGACTCCAGGGGCCTGCAAATGGAGCTGCCTACACACTCAGGTTGGGTCCTCGGAGGCTGCGAAGGTTCCCTGCACAACCTCCTCACAGTGGGACACTGCCCTATAACCTACGACCTGGAGCCAACCTTTTCACTTTTGAAAAAGCTTCAGAAATGTGAACATACTCTGGTGTTGGGGTCACCCAGCCCCCTGGAAGCTGTGACAGGGAATTCTCTCCCAGGCTGGGCTTCTCCTAAGACACAGTTTGCTCCTAGTTCTGTTTCTTTGATTGATTTGTTGTTCTCCCTGTCCCTTTATCCCTTCCCTGTTTTCCCATTTGCCCTTGTAACCTAGTCCCTCCTTATTGGTCCCTTTGCCCTGGTCCCGTCCCTGTCCCGCCTTGCAGCCTGATACCCTGTGAAACCCTTATATAAACCCAAAACCCCTCCCCCATTTCATCTTTGGCCTCTGGTTCCTTTCATGATGAGGTGATACAGGGAAGTAAAACCTCTTCTTGGGCTACCATGCTAAAGAGCCTTCCTTGGCTCTCTTGTTGTCTGCAGCGTGTGTGTGCGTGCGTGCTGCTTCTCTGACCAAAGCTGGTGCTGCCTGCTTCACCCCTATAGGAGTCTGAGCCCTCCTGAGCTGCTCCCTCCGGGAAGCCGCCCAGAAATGGAGGCTCAGCAGACGGGGCAGAACGGGGGCCTTGGTGCATCCGAGCTCGTCAGCCAGAAGCGCAGTGGCTCTGCCAGAACGGCTCCAGCCCCTGAGGAGATGTTATTTGGAGGGTCACAGCACCCCTCATCTACCACGCCGCAACACTCTTGTTCACACAAAATACCTCTGAGTAAAGTATTACTACCTTACCGATGTAGAACTCAGACAGACCCCTTCAATACCTCTTTGAAAATGGGTACTCATAGGAATAGCTAAAAAAGATATGACAAATTGCTGCTTCACCAACTCATCTGCTTTTTATACTGACTAATATATGAGTTTTTCTTAGCAGTAACTCCCATCTTCTCTGTCCTATCAGCTTCTCTTTCTGTATGTTATTTCTAAATTCCATAGAGCAGGTGTCATATTCCTGCTGTGTGTTCATATGGTACCTTATAAAATGAAACCCTGGTTAGTGCCAGATGCACTTAAGTGTTGTCAATACATAAATAATAAATGGTAGCAATTCCCCAAATACACGGTATCTCCACAAGTCAGTTAAACCTCAGATCTCATTCTTGTATAAATATCCAACACATGTAAAAGCCCAGTTACAGAATTAATCTGTGCATGCAATGAAATGAATATATTGTGTATTTTAAATGGTTGTATTTCCAATAACCAGTTAGAAATTTCCCAAATGTTTGTAAAATATCTGAAGTGTACTAGTACTGCATCTATAGGCACAGTACTAACATTTAATCCCTCGGTGGAAGCTTATGGACAATTAGAGAATGAGATCTTTATCCCCCTCATTTTACTTGGATGTAACTTTATTTTATTATGATATAAAAACATTACAATAATATTTGCTCCTCCAAGAAGTAACTTGTAGTATTTTTCACTTAATCAAACAGCCACCAGGGAGAATTTATTATGCAGTTAATCAAAGTAAATAAAATGTTTCTGAAGATGCCTCCAACAGGTGCATATTAAATGTGGGTGACAGCACCACAGTAGCTTAAAAAACCCCATACATCCTTAAAAGCAGAGTCTTTTTAGAATGCATTTTTATTTTCTTAAAATGTTCTCATTTACTCTCTTCTACACATTAATAACTGAAAATTATTTGAGGAAGTGTAAAAAGTTTACAAGCAAATACCACACTGCTTTATACCCAAGAACCTTCTTAATTTTAGTGGTCTCATGAAAAATTGAGTAAGTTAGGGAAACAGTTTGGTGGATGTCATTGCTAAGCCCACAACGAGCATTAGTCAAGCACAGAAGATAGCTTCACACATTTTGCTCTCAGAAAACACCGTGGCAAAAATGAAGCTTCTAAGACTGGAGCTAGTTAGTTTCTCTGCAAGGTATTCCTACCGTTGAACAGAAAACAATAAGCTTCCAGACATACTTCATTTTTTTAAAATAACATTTAAGTACCTGTGACAGAACAAGTCAGATTTTCCTTAGGTTCACTTCTAGAGCTCTGTCAGAATGTAGCCTTGTAATTGCATAGGGATTAAAAAAAAAAAAATTAAGACATGAAAGCAAAAATTCTTCAATTAAGTCTTATCTTCGGACTGTAAGCATATGCAACTGCAGACCTCCTAGGACTTTCACAGTCATTTATGCAACACAGAAATACTGAAATTACTTCAAATCGAGTTTTGGAAGGAGCAACAGCAAATCTTCCTCTGGCTCTCTGCCATGCCACTGTATTTCACAGTTTGCTGCTGTTCTGTCACTGTATCTCTCCAGTTTAAGTCATGCATTTATTTCCTGCTCTGGAGTGATCAAAGCTTTCCCATGTAAGACAGAACATTATAATTGCCAATTTCAAAGGGTTTTAGGAAGTTGCTCCGTAGATTTAAAATCATTAGCAACAGACTTAGTGCTCATCTAGTGAGATATCTTCTAAGTCTTAACAAAAGCATTAATTAATTATAGGTTTGACTAAGCCTTTAAGGTTTTAACTGTACTGGGAGCAGTGTAACATGCTTCACCTCAGCTGAAAGCCTTGGAGATACAGGGCTTTAGGGAACCTCAGTGACTCACTGGGAAAATGCATCTGTTGTCTCTATGCCATCTAAAGCATCTGATTTGCTACAAAAAGGAGCACATGCTGTATTTTCTTCCAGCGCACTGCAGCAGTTGCTCACTCGCTTGCCTTACCTGCCTGTGGCAGAAAACCTCCTGCTATTCCAGCAGGGGTGGTGCAAATGCATACATTTCTTACACAGACTAATGATATTACACACTTTTCAGGGAGAGTTACAATGCACTTTTGTTTCTAACCAGTTCACCGTCTACAACACAAAAAAAATCAGCAACTGGCCCAAGACTGAAAGACGCAGAGACTTCATGGGTGCAGGGTAAGCAGGTGACTATTAGAGATACTGAGAAGACCTAGATAAGCACCAGACTGACCTGACCAGGAGATACAGCAGCATTCTTCATCAGGTTTCAAAACTGCAGGATTTCATTTGATAGCAGCTAGATAAAAGACGAAATAATCAAAATGACAGGGACTGGAATCCCATATATCACTCCTTTTATTACAGGCATAACCCAGCATGGTCCAACTCCTGACCCAAGGCTTTAAACCAACCTACAGAATGTATTTTCTTGCCCACTGCCCATCACAGACAGAGAGGCCCTTCCAGCAACACAGGCTGCCAAATGTACATTTGTGTCCATCTCAGTAGAGAAATCCCTACTGCAGCCACAGGGTGTTTTGGGGGTGTAGCAGGGGAAGATGGTAGGGAGCCACAGCAGAAGGAGGAGACCAGGGATTTCTGCTCGGGATTTGCTGCTCACATGATCTTTAATTCTGGTGCTGCTGCATTCTGCAACTACTTGTTATTTGTAACTACTAGAAACGGAGACTGGGGGAGTCAAATTACTCCTGCTGTGCCTTGTACAGGCATCACATCACCAAACTTAGAGTGAAATGAAATGAAGTGAGCAAGCCCACGATTTCAATCTCAGGTTTTTTTCACAACTCTTCTCCAGATAGTGAGGAAGATGAAGAGGGTAATGCTACCAATTTCTTCTTCTTTTTTAATAAATGCAGACAAGTGGAGTTTATTGCAGAGCAATTTATGTGGTGCTCATTCATCACAAGAGAGAAAAAAGTTCAGAGCAAGAGCTGAGGAGTCTTCACTAGCTTCTAAAAGGAACTGTTTATGTAACTTCCTTAGCATCATCACCACAGGGATCTCTAAAGACATGTAGATGTGTAATACTTGTAGCCAGTATATGATGAATGAAGTATAGAAGGATGCTGGTTGACATTTGCAAGGAGAGAATTAAGTGATGCAACAAGAGCAGTGATAAGTTTGGGGAAGGAAGAGCCACCACCCCCTGCCCACTTACCCACGCTGCCTTGGCCTTTGAGGGTGACCTTCAACCCTCCTCCTGTCGGTGGAACACGAGACTGCTCTTAGGTCCACAGTCGTAAGCCTCACACAGGGCACCATTTAATGGTAAACAAAAACCCAGCTCTCAGTCCAGAGCTACAAAGGAGGCTGCTCTCACCTAAAGCTGCTTCAGTCCTGCTTGCTTTCTTGGTAGTGCTCATCTAGTCCCTCTTTTCTGTACTGCTTGCTCACTTTCTCAATAGTAGTACTCCTCCAGCATCCTCTCCTCTCTCTTATGAGTTACCTGCCAGAGGGTCAGCTGCTCTCTGGTCTTTAGTGGAAACACCTGGTTCAACACAGCTGTAACTTATCAAAGTCGAGACTGCCTACAGCCCATTCTTGTACTCCTACATCCTCCCTCCCTCCCTTCTCGTGGGGAAACCTTGGGCACTGCCCTTCCCCTCCTTCTCTTTCTGAGCCCCACACCTGGATGTGAACCAGATTTGCTTCAGAAAATCCGACTCTTCTAGAAGTATGAACAGTTCTTTTCTGAGGGTAGGAGGGAGTACTGCAAAGCAGATTCTGGGTAATTGTCACTCACTGCCTGTGGCAAACATCTATAGCTGAGATTATCGTATAAATTCTATTTGTACCACATACAGTCTCAATGCAGCTCGAGTTCTGTGGATTTATTGGCAATACTACAAGTAAATCATTATAATAGTTGTTAAAAAGTGGGCATTGACAGTGATATTCAGGCTGTAATGACCACTGTAACCTAAAAAACTCCAAGGAGCTTTGTTGTTTTCAAAAGAGAAATGTGCGTTCTTAGGCTGAAAGGTAATTTGGTTGGAATAGTACATTTGATTTATAATGAATACATCCCAAACTAATGCTGCCTCCTTGAACAATCGGCAAACCTAGGATTTGACTGTAAAACTCACTGCTCCTAAGCATGGCACACTGCTACCTCTATGGACAGGACATAGGTGTGTGTTACAGATTAAACAGGGACTGCTGGTTTTCACCAAAATGTACAGACCTTTGGTAATAACTCTTTGTGAGGAAATATTTGAAGGGGAGTTAAAAGCCTTGGACTTGTAAGGACCATGTTGGGAAGAGTTTTAATGTGCAACAGGGAATAGACAGGCTGGTATGGCAGTAGGTTCTGTAAGTTTAAGGTTTTTTCAGGGAAACAATATTTAGAAATAAGTTTCAGCTGAATGTCACTATTATTTTAATTGGAGAAAACAACTCTAAATTCTTTTTGATGCAATAACTATAATGGGTACTATTTTAAGAATCCACCCAAGGCTCTAGTCATGAAAGAACGTGTGCTTGACTGAGTTGCATTCACTCTATAAAATAAAACTGATGTTCTACTTGCAGCTCTAAAAAGAAGATCTCCATTCTTTTTCCTCCATGCCACAAGTCCATGATGGCCGTGATGAGTATCCTAGTTTTCTGTGGAAAAAAATCAAAATAGAAAAAAGCTGTCATTTCCTATGGAAGAACAAAAATAAATAAAGAAAGAAATTGGCAGGGAAAAAGGCATACTAGTACAAATCTTGATCAAAAAAAAATTTCTTCTGCTCAGTTCTAAAGTGTGTCCATAACATTTTTGATGTACATTTACTAGGCATTACAATTTTCTGATGTACGTTGTACAACAAATAAGTTTCTAAGAGCAGGGTAATATTAGGTTGTTGTAGTTTAACCCCAGCCAGCACTAAGCTCCACACAGCCACTTGCTCACTCCCCCATCAGCAGCATCATGGAGAGAATCAGAAGGATAAAACTGAGAAAACTCATGGGTTGAGATAAAGACTGCTTAATAAGGAAAGCAAAAGCCCCACACAGAAGCAAGTCAAAACAAGGAATTTTTCCTGCCCTTCCCATGGGCGGGCAAATGTTCAGCCATCCCCAGGAGAGCAGGGCTCCATCACACATAAAGGTAACTTGGGAAAACAAATGCCATCACTCCAAACATTCCTCCCTTCTTCCTTCTTCCCTCCACTTTGTATACTGAGCATGATGTCATAGGATCTGGAATATCCCTTTGATCAGTTGGGATCACCCACTCTGACTGTGTCTCCTCCCAACCTCCCATGCACCCCCAACTTCCTTACCAGCCTGGCAGTACAAATAGCAGAAGAGGTCTTGGCTCTGTGCAAGCCCTGCCCAGCAGGAACAAAAACATCTTTGTATTGTCAGCCCTGCGTTCAGCACAAATCCAAAACACAGTCCCATACCAGCCACTGTGAAGAAAATTAACTCTACCCCAGCCAAAACCAGGACCTAGGGTAAGAACAGGTG
This sequence comes from Dryoscopus gambensis, assembly GCA_013389985.1. Taxonomy (NCBI): domain Eukaryota; kingdom Metazoa; phylum Chordata; class Aves; order Passeriformes; family Malaconotidae; genus Dryoscopus; species Dryoscopus gambensis. Next base: position 10,174 of record WEIT01014829.1, on the reverse strand, counting down.
CCCAAGAGCTACTTCTGCATTTAAGTGACTCACGTGCTCAGAAAGAAATTAGAAAAAAGTTACCTGCTAATGCAAATGACCATATAGCAAACTAAATTTCAAGAAGAGAATTGATTCCAATTACCTATGGTCATCTGCTTTCTTTGATGTAGAAAAATATCCAAAACACAGCCAAAAATGTGGAGTAGTTAGTGCTTGCATGAGAATGACCTATTCATCATACACCAGTGTAGCCTCTCAAGAACCATAAACATAAAAGTAGATATCAAGATACCAATAAAATCAAAAAAACCTTTTTCCTACAGTTATATTCTGTCATTGCCTTTCCTTGGAGTGCTAATATGGAGTTCATAAGAAAGCAGGAACATTTTAGTGAACTAATAAAATTTAATTTTAACATAAATGTACTAGTATATTGCCTGTATAAGAGCAGTGAGACCACTGTTTTGGCAATAAGCCAGGCACTGCTGGATAAATTGAAATGCAACCCTTTCATCACTGCTTGATTTAGCAAGTAGTTGACATCAAACCAGGAAACGTGCACTAGACAGAGAGTACAGAAAGCGATTTCTCCATAATAATATTCTAAACTCTTTTGTTGCATATTTATTTAGTGGGCAGAATTAATACTGATGGGATTTCCTCTATTACTAAAAAAAAATCCCTAGTCACCTTAAAGTGTTATTTTGCAGTTACCTGGCACTCAGCATAGATAAAATACTCATTCGCCCTTCATCTAATTATGACAAAATTAGTAATGATGAGCCTTGAGAAAATAAGTGTGTGACAATTAATAAAAAAGTGGATTATATATGAGGGAGTTTGCTTTGCTGATGATGACAGGGCTCAGCCTATAAATCACCAGTATAAGAGGAGTATGCTGAGAAAAGACAACCATAAAGATAAAGGTAAATTACAAAATCTAAACAAGACCGTGGGGACTAGGAAGATAAAGATGTAAATCAAATCTGAGATGTGGGCTGAGGCACAAATGTATAGGTGAAAAGCAGAGCTTCAGTTTGATACAAGAAGAAGGAAATGTTTGAGAAATGATCTGTGTGTTACATGTGGCCTCAGAGAACAAATCATTCATCATTCAGCTAACTGCTGACAGCTTGCTTTCCCTGGCGAGTTAATTTGATGGCAACCGCCTGCCCTTAGGTGTCATTTTTATAGGAGCTGAGAAGCTTACTCTTATCACAGTCAGGCTTATTGAGCTCACCTGACACCCAGCATGCACACAAATAAATGTCTGCCATTTTGGGACAGAGAGAGCCACCAAGACTGGACTAGAGAAATCAGTGTGGCTGTTAAAGAAGCTCTTGGTCAGCTCCCAAGGTGGTCCCAGGAAGGGGATCTGAATGCTTGGACAACTGAGCTGTCCCTCAGCTACTGCCAGCAGCGATTTGTCCATGACATGGGAGCCTGCCCTAGCGGCACGTGGAGGTGCGGGCCCCCTGCACCAGGCTGGCCTTTGTGTGGGAAGTGTATTGGGAGGGGTTATGTAGAGCAATTAAAACATTAGAAATCTAGAAATAGGTGCATATGAAGTGAAAGTTGGCTGGAAGGTTAAATGGACAGCTTAAACATTCCAGCTGTAAAACAAAGCAAAATGAAAAGGAAACATTAGAAATGAAAGGAAGGAAAGAAGAAGGAAAATAAACTAGAAGAGAGCAGAGTGAAGTTTGGATCCTATTCTGAATTAACAAACAACTTCTTCCAGAAGATTTCTGAGGTTTTTTTCCAAAAGCTCTGGGGTTTTTTTCTTGCACTTTAAGCTTCACATATGTGCTATAGTTTTGATTCCCTTTTTTCTTGAAAGAGATGTGAAACACTTGTGTCCTGTTTCGGAAAGGTATGATGATTTTGTTTTGATCTCCAGCCCAGAAGTAAGTTTTACCAAGGAAGAAATAAAAATGACCAGATATACACTCTCTGGTCTTCTGCATGTTGGCCTCAAAAGTGAATGTGTTCATATTTATAAAAAGCCACAATCCTTTCTTAATGCTACAATCTCATATGAAAGCCAAGATACATTTACATAAAATTTGTAATTTACAGTAGAAGACTAGACCATTCTTATTTTTTTTCTTTCTTGTCTTAGCTGCAAGTTGTGTTTGATTGATTCTGCCCTTGTTGTGCCTCAGAGTACAAGAAAGGGGAGAGTTAATGCTGATCCATATATTCTAACCATTCAAGGACCAAAGACGGTCCTTTGGGACGAAGATTAGAACTTCTTTTCTAATGCAGACATTGATAAAATTATCTATTTCTCGTTGAATTCAATTACCTATAATACATGCTTCCTGAGAACTTTAAAAAGGCACTGTTTGCACAAGTTGTATGTAGCCAGTACACCCCCAGCCTTACTTTTCTAAAGAGAGCATTTACTTCCTGCTACTTTCATATGCCAGTCTCTTAGAGTGGGTGGAGGGTAGGAGAATTTTAATTTCTCACTTTCTTTTTTTATTTTGCTTTGGCATACTTATGCAGAAACACATGCTTTGGAAAGAGACAGTACTCTTCATCACAGATTATATATAACTTCAAATAATCAATGTTTGTAGCTCAGAAAATTTGCATTTCCCATAAATGAAACCATCTATAATTTATTGATTGCTTTTTTACAGAAAAGTTATTTTCTTTCCATAGAAAGACTTACTTTGATCTAAGTCCCTTGAAGCTGATGGTAAAACTGAAGTAACAAGTTAATGAAATGAAGTACCAGAGAATATTGTGTGAAGTACTTAATGCTGAATTGCAGAAAGCTATGTGGATATATGAAATATATTTATTATTAGTGATATGGTATTTATGGACTGAAGAAAGATTTTTCCATTTTCTTCTTGCAGTTATCATCTATTCTGTGCATGTCCTTGCACAACAATCACTTAGAAACTCAGTACTTATATCTTTTTCAGATGAGTGTCAAGATACTTGCTTTCTTTCCAAATTCATTTTCAGAGTAGAATTTAAGGTACAACTTCAAGATTACCTTTGAAGTCCCAGAGAGAGGTTACTACATTACATGCACGCATGATTATTGATGTCAGTTTAAGAATTCTAGAATTTTCTCACACAGAATAAATGGTTGAACAATATTCTTAGAATAACCAATGGCTCTTACTAAATTCTCTATTTTCCTTTGCTAAGAAATGTATTTTATTGCTTGGAAATCATTCTTAAACCTTGTATTGGGATGAGGAGATAATTTACAGCATAAGAGGTGCTTTGCTTTAAAGGAGAATAGGGTAAGAGAAAAATTTTATTTCAGTTCATTTGTGGAAATTGTGTTCAACATATTGGAATTGAAGACATTTTAGATAATGAATTTTTTTGTAGTCTCAGATCATACCTGAACTTAATGATCTCATCAAGATCGGTGGCAACACTTCCTGTTTCTTTAATGAAGCTACAGTTTCTTGTGGAGAGGCTTGGATGTGTAAGGGAGATAAGAAGGAGCATTACAATTAAAACTATTACATGGTAGTCTGAGTTGAAAGTAATTCAAAGCTTGTCAAAGAAACCAGCAATTAGCTCTGAACTCTCTAAAATTTCTGTCCTTAAATATAAAAGAGCTCTTCAGTTTGTAATTATCTTTATGGGCTATAAAAAATAAGCTCTAGAAAAAGAAAAGCATTTCCTTTCATTAAACTCCATGAGTACCGTTAGATGGACAGGGTTTTACTATGAAAATATCAGTCAACTTAAAATCTCAGTGTGATTCTGTTAGGAAAAATCACACAGACACATATTTCAGTATTGAAAATTCCTCCACATGTACACAGCAGAGTCATAGGGAAGGTTTTGTAGGAGCAGAGGCTGATGAAAAGGGTTTGGAAACTGGCAGAGGGAGGGTTTTGTGGAGGGAAGACATGATGTCACTTAGTCATAGATGGACACAGAGGGGTGGAAGACTGAAGATTAGATAACAAGAAACTCAGAAATATAAACTGAAGCATTTTGGACAGACTCTGCATTCCTCAGTGCCTTTGGAGTAAGAGATTGTTCAGATAAGACACTGACCTTCATGGTGTAACATACCCTTGACCAGAAGGTTAGCCCAACAGGACTAATTCAGATTCCTCATAAAGATCTGATTTTCTCTCAAGAGGCATGTGGTACCAGCAGGTTGTATTCCTGCTTCTCAGGAAAACGTTTTGAAAAGGATTCATGTTCTTTAGGTCCACAATATCCTACAGAAGGAGCATTTTAATTTGGAAGTATCTCCCAAGGCCTTTTTCTAAGAATTAATTCCTAATAATGATATATAGACATAGTTGCAGTAAATCCAGTAGCTGGGAGACCTTTTCCTGGTCTCTCCTCTGGTTTCAGAGTCCTTGAATGCAAAATTGCAGTGATAGGCCTTATAGACCAGAACTGACATCAGCAGTACGTTTTAATCAAAAAGAATGGGTCTGAGGAGAACAGAAGTACCCTCTTTATGTTTATAAGTTTAGTTATGGCAAGGTCAGCAAAGCCAGACTGCACTGAGTTGGTCAAGTGAAGGTATTGCATGTTCATTTTATTTTATGTGCAAGAGATGGAGTACTGTGGCTTGAAGAGTAATTGTTTGACATAAAAATTCACTATTATGACATAGGAGAGTGGCATTTTTATTGTACATCGGATATTCCCAAACTGTTTTAATTTTGCAGCTACTTAGTCTAAGGTAGTTGGATAGTGATTATTTATTTTAAAAGACCATTTTAAACAGTTACGTAAAATATTTTTTTTTCCTTGCTGTGTAAATAATTTACAGGTTTTTTACTCTAAACTGTATTTTAGGAGGAAAAGGTATGTATTGTTTGAAATTTTCATCACAATATCCATGTCAGTGAAAGCTTGACTGCCTGTTTCCTCTTCAGACTTATGTAAATTTTCAGGGACCTTGTGTGAATGGAAGGAGTCTGAATTTGTGTCCATGGTAATCTGCTCAATGTGTAGAGGAAGTTACAATGGCCTTAACCCATGAAAAGGATCAGTTGTTTTCATGGAAAGCAGTCAAGACATGCTTTGAATTCAGATAATCAACTTAATCAGAGCTACACTTTGTTTTGTAAGGGTTTCTCTTTGAAAGAGCTGAATGCTGGTCACCTGCTACAATCAAAATACATCATTCATCTGTAAAGGGGCATAAAACTTTAACAGTTAGCTGAAGAATGGATACATCCCTGAAACAAAGGAAAAAAAGTCCTACAGTTATTTACAATGTCTACTTGGGCATGTAGAAGCATGAAAATGCCACAATCATCCAGGCTCATTACCTGCCTTCAGCCACGGGCAGCTGAGTGGGTTCATACTGTGCCTCTTTAGGACTGGGAATTTAGCAGCACTTGTCCTCACTGCCTTCCTGGGTGTGGAGGGAGTCCTGCCTGGGCAGAAGTGGCCAACACACCTGATAGGCAAGACACAGAAGGGTTTGATGAAATGTGAGAATTCAGAGTAATATATCAGCCATCTGAGGACATAACAAGAATTCAAGTCTGGTCCTCCACCTCATCTTGATTTTCCTCAGACAAAATGGTTTTGCTGGTACACCTTACAGCCCTGGTAAGAATAAAGTGATTGAAACAATGTTCCTCTTTTTTCTTTATTAGAAGAAATCATATATAGCATTTGGGGATTTTTTTTCCTGCATTTTAATGAAACTACAGTACAAATATTAGGAGAAATATCATTAGGCAACCTATGTTTATTTGGCTATTCAGCAGGGATTTAATTTGGAAGATTGAATATTCCTTGTCTCAGCTTCATCTGTTTCAGCTGGTGAAAGTAAAAGATCCTTCTGCTCCATATCTTAATAAATCTGTTGCAAAATATTTCCAGAGATTAATGGTAGATTTGTATTACGGATAGCTTGCTTTTGATGATAAGGATGACAAGGTTAAAAACATTAAATACAATAATGTAAGAAAATAAACAGTTCAGTGTCTATAATTCATGCAAGGGGTTTTTTTCCAGTATCTATCAAGTGCTACTTGAACACTTTCCACGTTACCAATGTTAGCTAACTAAATTTGCCATGAAGCTGCATTCAGAGAGCATTGTAACTACATTTCTTGGCCTTGAAAACGGCATTACCCAACAACTTTACAGTGGAAAGAGGCAGATCTTTCAATGCAGAGCTCCTAATTAAGACAGCAAGGACAGCTGGTACTTACCCCTAATCTAATTTAAGAGTTGTAAATTCCCAGAATTATTTTCATAGGAACTACTGTGCCCTGTGCTTGTCCACCAGTGGAGATGTTTGGACATTAAAACTGTAACAGGAAACTTGGTAACTGCTCAAGGCGTAAGAGAGAAGACCATTGATGGACAATCAGTGTAAGCTACAACATTATCCAAGCAGAGGAAAAACAGTTAGGTACTGTATTGGCTGGCATTCTTACTGGACATTTAAGTTTTCTTTCCCCATAGAAGCAGACAATAGCAGCAAGGATTTCCTTAAAAGTTGCAACAAAAAATAAGAGCATGGGTAGAGGTATTCTGTTAGGGAATATCTCAGCTGTCTTTACAGGAGGCATAGGGATTAATGGCCAGATCAGGCTATTCTCTTGCTTCTCCACATCAACCACAATTGGATAAAGCAGAATGTCTAGGAACTGTTCAGGGGAAAAAGCAATATTAACAATAGTAGTCACTTAAATAAAACTGTGTAGAGTAATTGGGTTTTGAGAATGAACTGTACAGTGAGGAATCTCCAGTGAGAATTGGAGCATTTGAAAATGCTATTGCCCACAACATAAAGGGTGTACTCTGCAGTGTTGGTTAGGCCAAAATCTGCTCTACCCTATTCTCTTACAAGGGCAGTGAAAGACAGTATTGTCTAAAACCAGCATTTGCTCTTTGAACAGGGTGGATATTGCAACACAAAAGTAAGCATCATGTGATCCCAGTTCTATTAGGTAGCTGCAGCTGATGGATCTGAGATTTTTTTCCTTTTATTAGGTATATCACTTCACGGTCATGTTTTGCATCACTGGTGGAATTTCAGAGTCCTAACAGGGACATTGCTAAAGAGCATCTAGGGACACACTCCTGTGAATTGAAGCAAGGGAAGAGTCAGTCCTATCACTTTCTCCAGCCCGTTTCTCAAAGTTAACTTCATTGTTTACCTGGTTATAAAAGTAGAACAGTAAGTGATATTTATTTTAAGTTTAAATAGTAGTTGCATTTCATCTAGGACAAATGCTGCCACTGTTTCAAACACCACAGATCATTCATGTGCGGTATGCAAATAGTAGGAATAGCCACGTTAGGTCATCCCTGAATTCAGTATTGTGTGACAGGCTAGTGCAAATGTTTCAGAAGAAGGGGTATGAAATCATACAGTAGGTAGAAGTTAAATACTCCCCAATTTTCTCTCGTATTTCTCATCTATGCCAGGTGCCTTTTAAAATGTATTGTGATAAGACCAAATATTCATGATATCCTTATAATTATTTCAGTCTTCATTAAGCTGTTATCCTGAGCAGTTTCTTGCAGTGATAATTGCCTAGACAGATGTGAATAAAGTGAATCCTTTCACTGCTTTTCTTACTTTCAGCCTCCTCATTAATACCCCCGGCTGTTCTTGTTCTTCCAAAGATGGGAACAAAAGTCCACAGTCTTCATCTTAGCAACATTCATTATTCTTTATATTTGTTTTCTTTCCAAAACAAGCATTCTTAACCTTTTCCGTCTCCTTGACCTAGAACTTTTCCATGACCACTTTCATCAGTGTTCCCTCTCACCCATGTTGCTGTGCTTAATTGTTTTCAAGAAGGCAAGTTCAGTACAGAATGCAGTTTTCCAGATGAAGCCACACTGATGATTTGTTTTAAGGGGCACTAACATTTTTTTCTTCACTTTTCCTCAAAAATTTCCAAATTTCTGCTTGGACTCCGGCTATACACTGAATTAAGATTGATTTCGTTGTCCAGGGATGCCCTGGACTGTGCTAATGGCTGATATATTTAATTGGAAATCTGACAAAGTAAAAGCAGGATGTTTTTTCAGTGCCTTTTTTTCAATTACTTTTTGCTGCTACGTCTGTCAAAGCTGATCATCTTTTGGCATTGTTACACATTTACCTTGCCTGTTACAGCTCTTTGAACTTCTTGAAACCATGGTCTTACCCAATCTGACTAAATGAAACCTCAGTACATCAAAACATTTTGCCATATCCTCTTGGATCTTATAACTGTTTCTCCTTCTGGAAAATTAGCAGATATTTTGAAGAAATGTTACATTGCTATTTTGGGGAACGTTTAAAAAAGCTTGTGCATTTAATTACTAAAGATAGGTGTCAGTGTACTATTTTGCTATCCTTGCTGTCCCCTGAACATTAATTTGAATTATGGTTCCATCATAATTTTAATGACTCATCTGCTGTTCACTGGGTGACCTGTCTGCTATGCATATTAGAAGAAAGGCCTTGGCTTTTTTGTGTTCGAGAGGTACTTCTAAGCTTTGTCATCCTGGGCCACTTGCCCATTTTATGTGTGGCCATTGAAGTTGTACTGGTTTGTTATATTGTGCTGAT
>WEIT01014825.1:0-22126 GCA_013389985.1 Dryoscopus gambensis | reverse complement strand
TCATTAATCACTACAGATGGCTACAAACCCATTAAATCTTTTAAGCACCTGTTTGCTTATCAAATGCTCACATGGTAAGCTACCCTCTGGTTCACATAAGTACATTAGTTTTAGAACATCTAATTACCTTACAATAACTGTACTTGTGCTAATTACCAGTCCCCTGAAATAAAAAAGTGGAACCTGTTAAGTAGTGGGGGTGGCTGGAACTTAAAAACAGAGCTTTTAGACTGAGCAGCAGGGCTGGATGACTATTTGTAAAATGCGTGTCTTATTTCTGGTAAGCCTAGTTCAATTCCACAGTGAGCACCTAAGTGAAATAGCTTGATTTTTTTTTGCCATCAGTCACATGAGAACATCACCCCACATAATTTATCATAATTTGTCTCTTTTGAAGAGAGCTTCAGGATAGAAATAGCATAAAGACCAAATTATTTCTCACTCAAATGTGTTGCACCATATTTGAAAATGTGGTGTTAGACAGAAATTGCAATCTCTTGTCATACTTCAAGTCTTATCAGTCTGAAGCTCTGTGCTACAGCACACACGAGAGTGCTCATCTTCCCAGAAGTATTTAGAGGAAATACCATTTATTCCCAAAGAAATAGTCTCCCTGTTTGGGGTGGTAGGGTTTATTCCATCCTGCAGAATCATTAAATTAATTTAAAAAGCAGACAAACAAACAAAGATATCAGGTAAATGTGTTGAGAGGGTTATTTCACTAAGAAATAATATGGCACACTGTCCCATGTATGCTAGCTTCCTAATAGAGGCACAGAAATATTCTTAAACTGTGTAAATCTATATAATTCTTGCCTGAGCTATATATATATATCTATAACCTCTGAGTGTAGCCCACAATTTTCTGATAAACTTCCCTAAATCCAGATCTAGTCTGAAGAACTACATTCTGGTGACATACTACAGAAAGAATGCCATGTGAGCAATCAGATATCCTACTGACAATATTGAATACTGATCAGCTTTTTTTTCATAAATGGTTTTCCAAATGTCTATATACAGTCACTGTACATATTTGCACATAATCATATCAGAGAAAATGCACTAAAACTATGACTAGAACATTAACACAGTACCATGCTGTGAACTAGAAAAGTGGTAACTTCAAAACATATCTACCAAAGACACACCATAAGAGCAACTGAAGCCAAATTCCATTTATAAGCTTTGAATTGAGTTTGATGAACTTAAAAAATAGAAAAATTCTGCAATAAGTTTTTTCTTTTGCTCCTGAAACAGCTTTTCATACCACAAGATTCAGGAATCTGAAGACTGAGATATGGTCACAATGCTGTACAGTCATTTTGCTGAAGTTAATCAACAGAAATTTTAACAGTGGCTGCAAAACCCAGAATTGTTTCAAAGGCAGTATTTATCTACCAACCCTTTTCCTTATTGATCTGGATACCAACTACTCCCATTTCATTTGGAGTACAATCTGGACCGATGGTCAAGATGCCAGTTCGTTCTAAAGGACCTGATAGACATCATCATCAAAAAAGGTGAATAGTAAAAGTCACGAATGTCTACTACAGGTTTATGGGCTGAAATGTGAGTCTCCTCAATCTGGTATAGCCTGAAAGATGTTACCAAAGGTTGATAGAAGTTTTCCAGAATTCTGGGAAAGTAGCTGACTAAAATATGTGCTGTGGAAGAAAATGTTTAAAGGGATAGATTGAGGTAAAAGGTAGCTGGTGAATTAAAATTACTTTCAAACACATCTCAAAAAGCACTAAATTGTGCACAAATACAAAAAAATTTGACACCTAATTATAAGGTGTCATTCCTATTTTAATCCTGCACATATTAGGTCCTAGAGAATCTTTGTTAAGAAGATTTTAAGCTCAGAGAATAGAAAAATAGTTTATGAAGTCAAAGGGAGGTTGGGTGGAATCTTGATCCTTTGTATACTCTCCAGTACTCTAGGCCTTCAACATTATAAAGTACATTACTTTATAGCCTTCAGTGTCTTACTCTCAGACAGAATACAATTAAGGGGTTTGATTAGAAATTTATGCATTGACCCTAGTAAACCAAAGGCTCTGCCTTAGAGGTAAAGCTTGTCCCCAAAAATCCATGGTAAAAATTTTTGTTTAATCATATGTATACCATAGTCTGACTTTGAAAAGTACTTGCAAGTGGAAGGAAAGCTGTCTTTTCAACCCCTTAAATTGGTGTCAGTTCAACTAATAGGCCAGTTAATCAACTAATGGGTGTGAAACACAAGCCTTCTCCAGAGGTAAAACAGATTAAATATACCACTTAATTGCCTAGTATGGATTGACACAATTTATTGGTGGGACTCACCTGAAGTTTCTACAAAATTTCTTGGAGTGGGTTTCCTCTGGAGGAATATGAACAGGTACAAAAAAGGAACAAATGGAACGTATAATAATTCTTCTAAAACGCTAATGTGTTTCTTCTTAATAAAATGTGCTGTAAGAAATACAATTACTGTCAAGTGCAATGATAATTAACCTAAGTTTTTAAAAAGAAGGGTTTTTTTAAGAAGAAAAGACTGGCCTTTCAAAATCTTGTAACCTGGTTGGAGATTTTTATGCAGTAAAAAGTATATTATCTAGCAAATGAGATATCAGAATTATCAGCCATACTCTATAAAATTGATAATAATTTTTCACCTTAAACTTCTTTGAACTGCAGTGTTTTTTCATTAGTGTGCAAGATTCTGAGTGCTGCCTCCTCATCCTGATTCCAAAATGCATTACTACATTTTAAAAATAAGGTTTTGTTTGAAGTGACAGTAGTCTACCAAGATTCAGTGAATACTCCCAAGTTTGTCATTGAGAGGAATACACCTGGTATAGGTAGCTCGATTTGCAAGCTGCAGTGCAAGAAGCAGATTGAGATGCAGATTGAGCTGTGGGTGGGAACCCGAGACAAGAGGCTGTGAACTGACTGTTTCTTCCACCCTAATATTCTTCTTCTAACTGCATCTTTCTTTAGCTCATTCTTATTACTTTCCTGCTGTTTTCAAGTGATATTGCAATTATATTATGTAAGTCTCACTTTCCACCAACTTAAAAATATGATGCACACACCTTTTCACATTCTCAAGGCTGATTTTGCAGCCACCTGGGTTGGCCATTCTAAAATTTTCATTGACTTCTTAAATTCCAGAGGCTATAATAAAATCTGCATGAAGATCATATTGCTGTAATAAAAAACACAGCAACCACAAAGCCACTGTCTAGTAGTGCACATCCTTTTAGGTGACAGACTTTTCAGACTGAACTGGCTGCATTCTTCAGAATGCAAGCTTTTGTTAAAAGCAAAACCATATTTCAAGCTCTCGGGTCTTCTGTGTTTTGGTAGTGTAGAATTAGGTGTTTTTATTTTAGAGGAGTGCATATGCTAAGGCCTGTTATGATTTCACTGTCACCTCTTGTTTTGTCTTGGATGCAGAAAGTCCAGACTAATACCTTTCATAGTAGGTTTCAACCAAACGTCTCCTTAGCCCTTCTAATTTAAAAAACTGTTTGACTGGTAAGATATTCATGCTGGATTCAATAAAGTTATATTGTTAAAACCTTTGTGGACAGATTACCAAACATAATTCAGAATTTCAGAAGTTTTTTTAAAAAAGTTTCTCATCTGATTTCCAGATAACCTTAAAAATGTAAATCAGTCTGTAAGGCCTTTGTGGAATTTATAACAAAGCAGCCTCAAATAACGTCATCAAGACAAATTAAACAATAAGTCTTTTGACTGGCCTTAAAAAATCACAGGCATTTGCTATCAGAAAGAAACAGTTTCCTTCAAGACTGTTAAAGCCCTAAATTTTACATGGTCTTTAGAGATTACTCTACAAAATTATCTAGCCTGCTCCAGCAAGAGTTTTCCTATGAACTGATACATTATTATCTCTTTGACCACGACAAAGAGCCTTTTGAATTCAGGCTTATATAACATATTTGGTGGAATTTAGAGTTCAAACCTCATCACACATTTTAATTATGGATGACAGCACTAATACGACTGCATGGCAGGCTTTAAGAAAAATTTAAATATATAGCATATCATTACAAGTGGTTGGAACATTTCTACCTTTATGACATTTTTGTTAAATACACTGGTGAATGCCCTAGTGTTCCATAAAGATAAAACTCTTTCCATGCAAATTTTATCTAAAAAGACTTTTACTCAAAAAGAACACCTTGTTGAGGAGAGTAGGATATAGCTTAGTGTGTGAATTACTGTCTTGAATGTTAAGAGTGTAGATTTACACCTCTGCATTAAGATGGAAAAGCTCTGCTGTGCCATAAACACAGCAATGACCTACAGTTGGGATCAATATGCTTGCACCTGAGAAATCAGGTTGCAAAACCTGATGAATGTAAACAGTAGTAAAAGGATATACATTTTTTTTAAAAGTCTCTAATTTAGATAGATTTTCTTTCTAAAATGCTGTATATTGTAAACATTCTGTTTGTTTGGGTTTGGGTATTTTTTAATCAAGCATTGTCAAACAAAGACACCAGGTGTAAATGATTGATGAGATCTCAGATCCTCAAATATTGTAATGTTTCTACAACAAAAGTTATTGCAAGTAATGAGTGTAAAAACACACATAAAATTCAGATTGCTTTGTCATCCTTTTCCAATTCAACTTCACTAAATCTAATAAACCAAAATTACAACTATTCCACAGCTGATTGAATAAAAAGTTCATGTAATGAAAAAGTGTCCAGTCTTGTTCTGACTAAAATCATTGAAAGGTTTTAAGTGAAAGCTATAAACTAAGTGGAGAATGTGTTTCTCAAAGTACAGACTTATTGATAAGTGCAAATGAAGAAGGTGTCTCTGAAGTATGTAATTCATACAACCCCAAAATTCATTTAAAAATATATTGTATTTTTAAAACATTTTTCCAGGCTATTTGATATGAAAAGACAGAAGATACAGTCCCTTCTGCAGAAAATTTTTGATTAAGTAGGGCAAATAGGTAAAGTATCGTAACAGTGAAAGAAAAGGCTCAGGGGTCCTGATTCATTCTGCCTATCTCCACACATTGCATTTAAAAGCGTAGGTAATGGATGCTCCCTGTGTACTTAGCAAGGAGAGAGAGGAATATCCAGAGAGAGATTCAGATCATAGGCAAGGTATTTTCCTCTGGGGATGCCTCTTTTTCTCATCAGTATCATAAGTAAAGAACCTATGGCAACCAAGAGCCTAATTTAGGAATGTCTGAAGGTGCCTACAGTCAGAGAAGATGAAGTTGATTCAGGATAGGAGATGATGGATATTCACTGGGACAAAAGTGCTGTACAGAAGGAAATAAATTAAGATATTTATTTATTTATAATAACACCTTCGTTCATGTTGCAATATGACATGTCACATGTTTTACAAGTACTATGAATCGGCAAATATTAAAACCCCAATCAATTTTAAAAAGAACATGACCAGTATGAAAACATATGCAAATATAGGTCCTACTTGACAACAACTTGCAATTTTATTGGTGGATGTACAGTGTATTCACGTCTTGTAGGATGAAAGGATTTTGACTTGATGTTAAGTTACTCCACATTAACCATTATGTTCTTTGATGATGGAGTGACTGCAACAGCTGCTAAGGGAAGATTGTCTGATGCCGTCTACCTAGAATTCTGTAAGGTGTTTAACACAGTCGCATATGACATCCTTATCTCCAAATTGGAGAAACATGGATTTGCAGGGTGAACTGCTGGGTGGATAAGGAATTGACTGCATGGACACAGCCAGACCATTCTGATCAATGGCTCTGTGTCCAGGTGGAGGTTGTGATGAGTGGTGTCCTGTTGCAGTGCATTTGGCAGCAACTGCAGCATCCACACCAATGAATTCCTGGTGGACAAGCACCCAGGGCACTGGAGTCTAACTTTATGGTCATGGCGAGTTCCCGTTTTCCCTCGGGAACTGCATTTTGCATGTTGTTCTGTTAAGGGTTCAAGATTTCCCCACCCAGTTTTATGTATGCCCTTTTGTTTATGCATATCCCTTACGGAATAGGTATGACTTCTGGAAAGTTCTGTTGTATTCGGTACCCCATTTGTTCATTCAAATAGAACCCTCCCCTGAGTCTGTCCCATTGGATGTTTTTCCCTGTCACCTCACAATTTACAGAACCCCATTGGCTATAACCCTTTATTCTGCACCTTTTCACTTCCATACAAAAATGGTTGTTCAGCTTTGTCCCCTCCCTCTTCTGCTCTTCTGCTTTGTTCTTTGTTTATGTTTCACTTGTAATAAAAGTTTGGAGATGTGCAGAGAGCCTGTCTCTGATCCTTTGCCTTTACCAGCACTACTTTTACATCGGTTTGCAGTTTGCTCCTTGTGAGGGAGCCGGCATCAGCTCTGCTACTGGATCAGCCAGATCCCACCCCTGGGACACCCTCAGCTGTTAGACGCTGTTGCAGGCCCCAGGCATTCTGCTACCAGCGTCAGTGTCCCTCAGGGCTCTGTCTTAGGTGCTGTTTAACATCTTTATCAATGACACAGACAATGAGATCAAGTGCACCCTCAACAATTTTGCAGATTATATGAAGCTGCCACAAGTTGACACAACAGAAAGAAGGGATGCTGGAAAAGCTTGGATCCATGAGAAGCTAATGAGGTTCAACAAGTTCCAAGTGCAAAGTGCTACTTCTGGGGCAGGGGAATTCCAGACATGAGTAGAGACTGGGAGAAGAACTCACTGAGACCAGCCCTGTGGGGTAGGACTTAGGGGTTTTGGTGGATGAAAACCTGGACATGAGCCAACAGTGTGCACTCACACCCCAGAAAATCAACAGTGTCCTGGGCTGCCTCAAAAGCAGACTGGTCAGCAGGTCGAGGGAGGTGATTCTGTTCCTCTGCTCCACTCTCATGAGACCTCACCTGGAGAACTGTATCCACATCTGGAGACCTTAGCACAAAAACAACTTAGACCTCTTAGAGTGGGTCTACAGGAAGGTCATGAAGAAAAAAGAGCGCTGGAGCACCTCTTCTAGGAAGACGAGAGAGGGTTCTTCAGACTGGAGAAGAGAAGACTTTAGGGAGACATCATTTCAGCCTTCTGGTATTTGAAGGGAGCTTATAAAAAAGAGTGAGAGCAACTTTGTACAAGGACATGTAGTGGTAGGACAAGGGGGAATGAGAGACTTAAATCAGATGTTTGGAAGAAATCTTTTACTCAAAGGTTAGTGAGGCAGTGAAAGAAGCTGTCCAGAGGAGCTGAGGATGTTCCATCCTTGGAAGTTTTCAAGGTCAGTGGATAGGGCTTTGAGCAATCTGGTCCTAGCGGAAGGTGTCCCTGCCCATTGCAGAGGGTTTACAACTAGATGTTCTTTAAGGTCCCTTTCAACACAAAAAATTCTGTGATTCTGTGATTTTACGATATTACTTGGGGATATGAAAAATTATAATCTTTGCATTACAGGAGCTTCTGTAGTATAGTTTCATTAAAAATCTTTGTCCAGGTGTATAGTAATATCCCCAGAATCCATGTGAAGGAAGGGGAAGGACTATGTTTGTTGCCCTTTCCTTCCCCTCAAAACTCAGGTTTCTACCTTCTAATGATTTATTGGACATATGTGGTTGCTATGCTTTTTTCCAAATTATTTATCTTTTCTCTTGCTTCTATCTCTCTGTTCCATATGATTTATTGCGTCACTGGCTTCCCGGTATTGCTAATGCCGCCAGAAACATCCTAATTAAAGGACTGAGTCATGAATAGAAAAGAAAAGTGGAAAATGAAGGAGATTTTCTAGCCCCACATCCATAAACACTGTGGACAGGCAATTTCTCTACAAATATTTATACCATCAGCCCCTGAACTTTCAAAAAGTAATTATTTCTCCCACTTTTGAATAATTGTCCTTTCTTAGGAACCAGATTATCCTCAGGTATTAATTAATGAGATAACTCCAAAGATGGGATTTTTTTTTCCTCTAGGTTTTTAAAATATATTTGAATAGAAAGAGATTTGCAATGTTTCTTCTTTTAAAACATGTACTAGAAAAGCCCTAATGCTCTACTGATTCATTATTTCCATTAGCCTTTAAATAAAATAAAGACTCTAAATACGTTTCTCCTCCAACCTGTGTGAACACACACACACATGTACGCATATATATATAGCTATATTACACTAACAGGTAGATAGATAGCAGGTAAATATATTCATACAATAAAATAATTTATGGAGATGTTTATTACCTTAGAAAGAGCAGTGTGTGGAAAATACTGTTTTGATGCTTTTTAATGGCTTAATTTTATGAACATCCCTTGCCTTCACCTGTGCATTACAGTGTGTTCTTACTGTGAAATGTGTTTGGGACAACATACTGCTTAAATAAGAAGAATATGTAGATAATTGATTTTATGTGGCCATAGTAGCTGCAGAAACACATTCATTCTAACACAACCAATGGCAAAATATATTCAGCTAAAACTTGCAGCTCCCTCTTCTTGTTTAAATAGCACCGAAAATTATGGTAAACTATCGGTTTTCTGCTTTCAAGCATAACCATTAATGCTGAATACAAACAACTAGTCAAATAGATGAATAAAATAATAAAATAAAAAATAAAATAATAAATCTGCATTGGATTAGGAAACATATTCTAGTTTTCTATATTGCTCTCCTATTTTTTATTGTCAGCCTATTGCACATATTCATGTTTTGTGTATGGATGATACTCTTGGGAAAAAAGAGGCATAGTCTATCCATATATAAAGTTTTTGGTGACTTCCAGGTGTCACCGCTTTGGAATTTCACTTCCCACACAAAATGGAAGAAGAGAACTGACAAGTCTGCAGAGAAAGTCATGGAGGAAAGTAGGAACTAGATGGGGAAAAAAACAAGAAAGAGGAGGATTACTGCAAAACACAAGACTATAGGAGGTTCTGAAAAACACAGGTGAAGCTTGAGAAATATAAATCACTCAATGACACAATAGTACGTCTTGTCTGTGTTTGGGAACATTTATCCAAACCAAATGATAAAAATGAGAAAAACATGTTCGAAAAGTTTGTTTCCACATTAAAATTCTTCTGATGAAGGGATAGAAGTTTCTGTTTACAATAATCTCATGCATAAAATGAGACCACTGAGACTATTTCCTTTTTTCATCTTTAAGAAAGAAGATTCTCAGCATCCTAAAACAGCTTCTTCTGGTTTTGCAATATTTTGGTTCTATACATCTACCAATTGCCAGAAGGAAGGATAATGATGTGTTGAGATGATATTTAAGCTTCTCCTTATCCTGCTGCATTCCACTGAAAAGCCAGAATAATCACATTTAAGGAAATACTTGATAGAATAAGATTGAGTCTATTTGTCTGACCTGGCTTAAAACTCAATACAGCAAATATAACATTTATCCCTTAAAATGGTGTTTTACTTGTCAGCTTTTGAATATAATCCATAGCTGGAGATTTGTTGTCTGCCTGTCTCCATTTAACAGACTATGCTTTCTTCTTATAGCTTTACAGAATGTAGGAGCTTATTGAGTGGATTTATATGTGAGATACAATTTGAAAAATTGATCCAGAATACTTAGCTAATTTGGTTTTAGTAGCTAAAAATGCTACAATAATTTAATACTTTGGCACTGTAAGTATTTTTAGCTCAAAGAGTAGTTTCCTTGTAGAGAAATAGGATTTCCATGAGATCTGTGCTGCATAAGCTCTAGATTCTCCTCCTGGAGAAATCTTGGAGAATATTATGGAGCTGGAAATTGTCTGGTTCTCTGTTTCCACAGGTGTGCAGAATTTGGCTGCAAGCAACTCTGCCTGTGAGACAAGATAGATAGATAGATAGATAGATAGATAGATAGATAGATAGATAGATAGATAGGGCCTGGTTGACAAAATCCCTTGGGAAGTAGTCCTGAAAAGCTGGGAGCTCAGCAGAACTGCTTTTTTGGAGTTCTGAGACAAGAGACTTTGGCCTGTTTAGGTTGAGAGAGTGCCTTGGTAGGAAGCGCTGAAGGTCAAAGGAATCCAGGAAACCTTGAACATTTTCAAGAAAATCTAAAAGGTGCAGGGGCAGGCCATACCTGTGTGCCAAAAGATGATCTGGCAGGGAAGAAGAGAAGCCTAGGTGAACAAGGAGTTTTGGCTCAAGCTCAGGGAAAAAAAGGAGAGTGTATCACCTTTAGAAGAACAGGCAGGCAACTCAGAGGACTAGCAGGATGTTGTGAGCTTTTTCAGGGAGAAAATTAAAAGTACCAAAGCACGACTAGAACTTACTCTGGTTACTGTCATAAAAGACTGTAAAAAAGTAATAGTAATATTTTAGCAAAAAAATGAGGGCAAAGGAGGATCTCCATCATTTATTGGATGTGTGGGTAAACATAGTGACAAAGAGTGAGGAAAAGGCTAATGTCTTCTTTGATTCAGGCTTTAACAGTAAGACAAGCTGTTCTTTATGTACCCAGCTAATTGAGCTGGAAGATACAGATGGGGAGCAGAATGAAAAGCTCCATAACCTAAAGGGAAAAGGTCAGTGACATGATATGCTGCTTAAACACACACAGGTCCACGGGGCCAGATAGGATCCACCCAAAGGATGGGGAAGAGGTGCTGAAAAGCTGGCGGAAAAGCACCTGGGGGTGCTGATCAACAGCCAGGTGAACATGAGCCAGTGTGTGACCAGATGGCCAAGGGGGCCGATGGCATCCTGGCCTGTATCAGCAACAGTGTGACCAGTGACTGCGCCCCTGTATCCCGCCCTTGTGAAACCACATCCCAAATCCTGTGTTCAGTTTTCAGCCCCTCACAAGAAAGTCATTGAGGTGCTGGAGCGTGTCCAGAGAAGGGCAACGAAGCAAGTAAAGAGTCTGGAGCACAAGTCCTGTGAGGAGCAGCTGAGGGAGCTGGGAGTGTTTAGCCTGAAGAAAAGGAGGCTCAGGGGGGAACTTACTGTTCTCTGCAACTACCTGAAAAGAGATTGTAGCCAGGTGGAGGTTGGTCTCTTCTGCCAAGCAGCAAGAGGTAAGACAAGAGGAAATGGCCTCAAGTTCTGAAAGGGGAAATTTAGGTTGGATATTAGGAAAAATTTCTTCACTGAACGGATTGTTAAGCATTGGAAGAGGCTGCTCAGGGAAGTCGTTAAGTTATGATTCTTGAGGATAATTAAAAGATGTGTGAATGTGGGACTTAGGGATATAGTTTAGTGGTGGACTTGGCAGTGCCATGTTAATTGCTGGTCTTCATGATCTTAAAGGTCTTTTCTAATCTAAATGATTCTATGGTTCTATGGTTCAATAGATAGATAGATACATAAAGGCACATTGACATTTCAGCAAAAACTTGTCTTAAAGCTCATAATCTAATGTGTGACTGAAAGAAGTAGCATGACTGAAATGAAATGCTTTTCAAACCACTTTTTTTCTCTGCGTGGACACAATTCAGCCATTGACTGAAATGTGCATAGCCACTTGTTCTGAAAGCATAGTAGAACCACCCAGTGAAACTGTGGCATAAACTTCTAACATTAATAGAGTAGGAAATTAATATGAAATCAACTGAGCACTCCACATACATGAATGCATGTCCTTTTGTTGGTGCCTCAGGGTCTGCTGTCACATTCTTTCAGTCAGCTGTTCTCCTGTAAAGTGCTATGTGCATAGTCCAAACTTTTTCAGATATTAATATTTTTAGAAACTGAACAAATAACACTGGGTGTGAGACTCAGATTATACACAGTAAAATCCCACAATTAAAAGAATTCATAACTTGCAACAATGTAACTAATGATCATCTAGCAGTTAAATATCTGCTGTATAGATAGAATTCCTACTGACCCTGCTATGTGAACATGTTTAATCCTGACATAACATTCCAGGGATGTGTCAGCATTTTAGCAGCACTGTGAAATGCCACCATAACATGGAAACTATGAAATTATTCCACAGCGAGATGATTTAACAGAATAGCAACAAAAATAAAAATAGAGGATAGTCACAATGCTTGGCAAACCTGCAATCTCCAAAGGCCAGCCTCCAGCAGTTTTGCAGCACTCTAAACAATACCATAAATAAAGGTAATTATCCAAATGATGTTATAAAGCTAAGTCAAAAGTGGTCTTGTGGAGAAGTTGTATGCAATTAAATTGGGAAAAAACCTGTAGAATCATTTAGGAAGGAAATAACAATTTTTCCTCCATTTTGTAGGCTATTATTCTTTATTAAAATATCCACTATAGTGCAAGAATTATATACGAAACTGACCTTTTACATTCAAAACCCAATTTTTTGAAGAGCATGAGATTTTTTTATGTATCTGGAGTCTATGTTGCTGCCTAATTATAAAACACACAGCAGAATTTTTGAGTGACAGATAACTGATTAAAGGTAAAACCATAGCAAAGACAAAGCCATTCACAAAAGCTCACAGGTTAACTACAGTTTCTCACTTCTGGGAAAATAACAGACTGCCCTACTTGACTGGTATTTTATGCTAAATAAGAGGACCTGAATCATATGCCATGTCTTCACATGGTGAGACCATGCTCTGTAGGGTTTCTAATTCAGTTTTGCCCTTCATCTATTGCTTGAGAAGTTTCAGAAGGCTGACAAATAATGAAAAATTCCTTTGCTGGTGGGATTTCTTGATGGTGTAATATGCTGGTGAACACTGATCTCCTTTCCCTTTCAGGTTTATACTGGAGACAGGGGTGGAAGGGTGACATAAAAGGGACCTCCCTGGTGTCTTCAATTGCTGTGATTTCTCTAAAGACCCCAAGCTAATGCTCAAGCAAGATGTATGACTCCTAAGAGTAATAAAATTTGCTGGTCTGCAGTTGCTCACTCCCATTTTGGTAAGGGATATTTTTAATAATATACTTCCACACATAAAACTAAAGTTAGTCAAAATCCACCTGTAAATACTTCCGTATGTCTCCATTGTCTTGGAATTGTCTTCAAAGAACACACTTGGAAACTGAAATACTAATAATTCTTTCTGCCTTATTGTCTTCATTCTTAGAAAGGTTTTTTAAAGGATTACATAGCTTTCTTTTCTAGAACAGTTTCCATCACTTGTCCTTAAAAACAAATTGTATTCATCTTGGTTTGGGTTTATAATCTTGTCCTTTTCTTGTTTTTAACTCCGGCCAAGACTGAACCCCAGTATACCTAATCTCCTGCTTGTCTTTGTAGCTCTTTAGACCTTGAATTGAATTGAATGGAATAGACAAATTACTTGCAGGCATGATTCCCTTGGATACAATGCAGTTACATAAATTATGAGCTTGTCTTGATGAGAAATAATGGTGCACATGTGAGCATTGTTTTCCTAAGCACCTGCAATGCTGGTGTAGTTAGAAAACAGCAAAACCTCTCTAATGAGCAAAGCTCAGATTTATGTGATCACAAACAATAAGGGGATGTCATCAGCATAATTGCTCTACGTCTGCCTCCAACTGCATCAACAACAGTGTGCTGTCCCCGTAGGATGACTGGTTGGATGCCCCATGAAACAAATCCTCATCACCTCACATTTCAGCCAGCCTGAAATGAACCATGTCAAATCTTTTAACCCTGGTATTACATATTGAATATTGTGAAGTTTCAGGAGCTGACACCTAAAATGTTTAGCAAACACTGATATGGAAACTGACTCCATTAGAAAGGTAGGATGAATGGTAGTCCTGTTTAAATCTACTGTCACATATATAGACAAACTTTAAGGATTCTCTGTGATTGCCAATACTCCTTTATAGTTTACTTTTCTGCCAGATGCAGACCTATAGCATCTGTTAAGGAGACACATTCCATGTGGCACAGGACAGTACATTTAGACGGAGATGTCGATAATTGGATGCCATGTTTCCTATGATGGTTTTTCTTTCTTGTTTATTTTGAAACCGATGAAATTGCTTGACTTTATATGGGGTTACTTTGGATTGCATTACTACTTTGATTCTGGCTTTTTTTCCCTGCCAACAGGGTTATCAATTGTGATAGCAGGCTAAGTAATAATTATTGGGATTTTTGAGAGCTATTAAACGGTTAGTGTCTGCCAAAAGTTACCACGCAATGGTATCTTAGATACTGGAGCCATTTGACTGCACTTAGCATAGTATATTTCTCTGGAATTTTATAACGTAGTAACAGTTGGCAATTTGTGACTTACTGATAGTGACAATTGGGTGTATGAAACCTTAAGTCCATTTAGCAACAGCATGCCTGTTACACATTATTCCAGCAACATGAAAGGAACACAGCTGTGCACTGGTAAACAATTCTTTAAAACGATTAAAAATGTGGAAGGTGACTTCTAAGAAAAAAAATATAGCTGTCACTAAAAATGGTAATATTTTTATTATTTCAGGGTAATATTTTGTGCAGCTTGAAAACTATTGTTTTCAAGAGTATTTGCGACAATATACCAGTTAAGATCTTCATTATAAGCATGATTGAATGAATATTTTTTTAATTAATAATTCATTTTCCAAGAAATTCAATTTTGGTCATCCAGAAACTCATCAGAAATCTCAGAGAAATTCTGCAAATAATTTTGTCTGAGAAAAAAACTATATATTTTTAGAAACACTAAAGTAGTCTAGACACCTTGAAAATGACAGATCCTACAAATTAGGTATATAATGTATATATATTTCATATATGTATGTTGACCTTTATTATAAAGGTGAATTAGATTAACACTTCCATTTTTATACTCTTAATAATAAAATAGAACTGTTGTGATAGTTACAGAGTGTACTTCAAGTACAGGAGAAATTCACCTTCAGGAGTAGTACAGAAGAGGAAAGAACAAACAGAAAAGAGCAGACTTGATAGAATAGAATGATTTCATTTCAAAGGTACCTACAGTGATTATCTAGTCCAACTGCCTGACGACTTCAGGGATGACTAAAAGTTATTAGCAATAATTAATTAATTAATTCATAATAGTGATTAATTAGTAATTAGTAACATTAGAGTATTTTATTGAGGGCATTGTTAAAATGCCTCAAACATTGAATTCACTTGCTAAATTCACTTTACCAATATAATTCGGAATTTTTTTCCTTCTGTACACTTTTATTGGGTCTGACTGAGGTAGTTCACAGCACTCACAGTACAGTGCTTTGCATTGGTAGCTGGAAGGGTGTTGATAACAGACCAGTGTTTTGGCTGCTGCTGAGAAGAGCTGTCCCTCTGACACCCCTTCCCCCATCAAGGGGCTCAGAGTGGGCAAGATCCTGGGAGAGAACACAACCAGGCCAGCTGACCCAAATTAACCAAAGGGATATTCTGTACCATACGATGTTAGCTCAGATATAAAAGCTAAGGGAGAGAGGAGGAAGGGGGGCATTAATGATTCTTCAGTATTTGCCTTCTGGAGAAACCACTACAGGTGCTGGGAAGCCCTGCTTCCCAGGAAGTGCCTGAACATTGCTTGCTGATGGGAAGAAGAGACTGACTTTCCCTTCACTTATGCATGCACAAAAATCTCTCTTGTTTCTTTCTTTCACTGCAATAAACTGCCTTATCTCACCCACTGGTTGTTCTCCAACTTATTCTCTCCCCTGCCCCACTGGGAAAGGGAGTGATCTTGCACCCAGCCAAGGTCAACTTTCTACAGTCATTTTGACGTCTGAACAGGGACAGGAAGCATCGTTTTGGAGGAAGAAGAAGAGACCCGTGCCTGCCAGAAAAAGACAAGGATATTAAATGAGATGTCATTCTCCTGTGAGACTGTGGGGTCCCTTTCCACAGGGGTCCCTCTCCATGAACTTCTCCAGCATAGTTCCAATCTCATGAGCATCAGTCCTCTCAAAACTGCTGCAACATGAGTTCCCCCAGTGGACAGACAGTCCTCCCAAAACTGCTTTGGCATGGATCACTCTTCTGTGGGTGCAGTCCTCTAAGGACAGGTTGCTCCAGCCTGGAAGCAAGGGCCCTCTCTCTCCACCAGGTCTCCCACTGGATCACAGCATCCTCCAGGCATCCACCCGCTCTGGCGTGGGCACCTTCCCCACGGGCTGCGGGTGGATCTCTGCATCCCCCACAGATTCCTATGGGCTGCAGCGGCACAGCTGCTTCACCATGGTCATCACCACGGCCTGCAGAGGAATCTTGGCTCTGGCACCTGGAGCACCTCCTCTCCCTCCTTCTTCCCTGACCCTGAGCTCTCCATGTTGTTTCCCTCACATGTTCTCTATTCTTTGGCTGGAATTAAAACTGTGCCACCACCTTTGTTTTGATTTCTACTTAAATATGTTTTCACAGAGGTGTTGCCTACCTCTCTAATTGGTCCAGCTTTGTCCAGCAGCATGTCCATCTTCAGAGCCATCAGGGACTGGCTCTGCCAGACATGATGGAAACTTCCAGCAGCTTCTCACAGAAGCCATCTCTGTGCCCACCCCCTGCTACCCAAAAACGGGCTGTGCAAAACCAACACAACACTTAAGGATGCATTATATAATCCCATTCAGTTTGAACAAATAGGAATTGGAATATTTTCTTTAAACCAGCAAGGAGCAACAGCATGCCAGCAGTGCAGTCCCTTTACCTTCTGGAAGGCTTCAATAGTTAGAGTTATTATGGAGTCAGAGGGAAAGCATGGATTTCATCTGAGTACCTGAATTTGAAAGATCAATTATTTTGTCATCCTAGTCTTATAAATATTGCATCAATATACATATAAATAATAATCCAAATATATAATTTAAATATCTAATCTAAATATCTAATCTAATCTAATGATGGTTACAGAGACATTTTTGTTCTGCCTGCTGCTGCTCAATCCCCTCTGGCTGATACCTTACAGTGCTCTTTGGGAGATTCTAAATGTGAAAAGTACAAGGGNCCTCTCCCTTCCCCTTCCCTCTCCCCTCTCCCTTTCCCCTTCTCCCCCTCTTGCCAGCGCTGGACCAAGATAAACCCTGACTTCACCATCAAGGAGATACTGTGTTTCTCTTACGGCTTGCTGCTGCCTGCAAAGGTGTAGCCCAGAGACTCTGTGGAAGCCCCGGTGAGCTTGCAGCCCCCTTCCTTCTACGGACCCACGGGGAATGTCGCCCCAGGACTCCTGCCTTCGCTAGCTGGCGGAGAGCTAGGCGGGGGTCACAGCAACAAGGGGACATGGTAAGAGACTGGTGCTGGTGAAAATCAGGGGGGTAACATTAAACCACTAAGAACAGAATTAACTCGGCCAAGCTTCATTTTTTATCACACAAGCAGGATTGTGTTAAATATGCAAGCAAAGATTTCTGCGAAATCAGGAGGGAGAATCAGCTAACTGCACAGATGAACACATGAGCTGTCATAGCATTTGCAATAAACCCAAATTACTAAAAGTCAAAGTTATACAGCGATTACAAAATGATTAATATTGATATGTTTATGAAATAATATTAATTAACAATTTTTAAAAATCAATCTGAGCTGATAAATCTGTGGATTTTTCTTTGGTGTTTAAAACAAGAACCAGTCCTTCATGTAATTTTTTACAATATTTAAGCACATTGAGTAAGATTATATTGTCAAAGTGCAGGCAGTATGCACCTGCAAGGAAAACTAGGCAAGGATTAACTCACCCTTGTATTCTCCTGTGGTTTTTTGATCAGTTGTAAAAGACAGGATGTATTCTCCCCTAAGAGGGAATTTCCAGATTGCCTGAATCCATTGCCCTACAGAATCCTAAATTCATCAGTAATGACCAGAACCCTCACAAGTTTATTATATTGCAAATATTATCTTGCAACCAAACATTCTGGAGAGTCTGGGAAAAGAAGCCTTCTGCTTTTCCCTTCATTTGTTTATAGGACAATTTCCCCAGAGACAAGACAGACTTTCTAGGGATTCATTTCTACCAACCCAGGAATTAAACAGGAACCCACCTTGTCAGTGACCTTTCCAAATCACATGTGAAAATAAAGTCAGTTCAATATAAAAATTTTTGAAAGTCTGATATGGCAACAAAATAGTGCATTTTATTTCCATCTAGTTATTTTTCTGCTTTGGATTACTTATATAAAATCTGTTCAAGGCCACATATACTTGGCAAGCTCAGTGAACAGTTCATTAAATTCATCCATTACAGAATACAACATAAAATTGGGATTATTTTGCACTACTGAGTAGCTTTGTTAGGAAAATGATCTGAGCTATCTTAGGTCAAGGTTGAAAGTATCAGCAAATGATGGTGGATAGACTTATTCTGGCCACATGTACTCTTCTATTTTTGATAACCACAAAAAGCTTGCCATATATACCTAAACACATTCTGTGAAGGAAAAAATTTATGCTGCATTACTGATTATTGTGTTCTCCTTGGGCCAAGCAGACCATATGTATCTCTATTTTTTAGAAATCATGTTATAAGCCACTCAAAGTCATTTTTTTTTTATGAAAATACTGATATGTTTCTAACTATGTGGAACTGAATCATGTTTCCACAGTGAAAACTTGCACTAAAGATGGACACCTGAAAGAAAAGACACAGATGAAAAGAAAAAAAAAAAATAAGGGAGGAGTGCTTAAAGTTAGGTCTCTGTGTTGCTTCTAAAGAGGGAGGCAAGATCCATAATATCAGAGATTGAAATGCCTACTGCTTCCATGTAAGATGTCTGGCATGCAGAGCCCTGGGTTGGAGTCACAGGATCCATACACAATACACAGAAAAGTTTAGAGGTGACAGAACTGTCCCCAGAGAAATGAGGCTGCTGAAAGGGGATCTGCTTACAGCCACTCAGCAGGGGCATGCCGACTACAGCATGGAGTCTTAACTGTTGTCCATCTTTATGGCTTACTTGTCTAATGGCTGCATCTCCTTCTGATCCTTCTTTCAAAGGAATGTAGCTGAACTTTCTCTTTTTTTTCTGCAACCTCAGATGGACCTACCCATCTATAACACAGCAGGCAGTGAGTGGCAGTGATAGCTTTGCAGAGCTTGTACATTACACCTTACCAGTTGAAACACTATCCCAAAATAGGTGAGATCTAAGTTCATTTCCCCCTTCTGTTTGAAAGAATCGAACCCAACATTCCTCAGTGCCCTCCCCAGCAGGCTGCCCACAACCCCAGTATCATGAGTCAGCAGCTCTCTTCAGAGCTATTGAGCTCTGCAGAGAAGTATGCACAACTTTCCCAGTAAAAGAGGGAAACTGAAAATAGTGACAACTTTGTTCACAGATTATAGAAGGCATCCAGGAAGAGGCAGAATCTAGATGCTGCTGTTAAGTGTGTTTGGTTCACATTTTACCCAATGATTGTCTCAAATGACTTCCATGAAGTTACTGAGTCAATATTAGCTTGAGTGATAATTCCATTGCTTGATGCTGAGGGAAGAAAATTTTATTTTTAATGAGGGCTGTTATAAATGTTAACAAATAAATGATTCAATACTTGTATGAGAAATGAAACAAATAGCTTTGTTGTTTTTTCTAGAGGGATCTGCACAGCTATAACTTGGCTCAGTGTGTTCTGACAAGATGCACTACTGCTTCTTTGATGATACTTTGAAAAGTTCATTAAATTCTGTCATTACAGAACTTGCCTAAAGAGGCAAGTACAGTATATTCGTGTAGCACATAGCATAGGCAAAGTAAAAGAAAAATCAAGAATATATTCTTACACTTCTTTTAAAAAGAGTTTATTCTTCTCCATTCCATTCACAAAATCCAATAGCACTGCAGATATTTATATGGTGTAGGAAGAACAGAAATCCCAAAGCACATTCCAATTATAAATATGTTATTTATATTTTATGGGCAAAAAGATTTATTTTCCCGAGCACATTGTTTTCTTTTATCTGTGTGCTTCCTTTAATCCTGTCAATAACCCAGTATGCATCTGGTTTCTGCTCACAGATTTTTTGGAAGATAATAGAAATAAGCATGCATGGTAGATAGAACTATTAATGGGTAACATAAAAATACCTACTGTTCATCAAGATTTCTGCTTGGTAATTAACTGGAAAAATTTGGCAAAATATTTTTCTAGTATTTTTAACTGAAATAGTGGAATATATTAGCAAGAAAAATAAAAATAACTTCTTAGTTAAATATATAATGAAATGCTAGATTTACATTTATGTTCTAAGGTGCAAAAAATGTGTACTTTTTATTCATGCCTTGAAGCAGTATTTTAATATCTATATAATTTAAGTATTAAATTGTTCAGCAAGTTGCAATATCTATCATGATGCCAGCCAAATTAAAATCTTTTGGGGCAGGAAAATATCACCTAAATTTATATAGGTAATAAATGAGAAAGAAGCTGAACTGATTTGATGTACTTCAATTTCCATACATGTTATATGGTAGTTTATAAAAAATGTCCCCTTTCTTCCTTGAAAGTTAAGAATCTCATTATGGGGTGAGCAACTTGGTAACACTTGAAAGGCAGATTATAACTAGGTTTCTTTATCAATAAGAAAATGCATCAGCTGTAAGAAAAACTTTGAGTACTTTTTCACTCTACTGGTCAAGACAAAATAATATGCCAATGTCATTTTCCTACTTTCCTGTGCTATTTTTGGACAATTGTATCTCTCTCCTTGTGTATTTAGATGCCTTTCCCTAAAGAATACTGGAAGAAGGATCACATCACAAATGGGAAGGAGATAAATCCACTTAACTATGTGTCTGGCTGGATTCCATCCATACAGCTTCTCAAATGTCTGAAGTAGTAAATATCAGGCTGGGATGCATACAAAATTATCTAATGATCCAGTTTTATAGCAACTATATATACTGAAATCCCTCTGAGATGAGTGTGTCTGGCTACGGCCTTCACAGATGGCCCTTTTGGGATTCAAATTCACCTCTCTGTTGCCTCTGGGTTTTTTTAGAATTGTACACTAGAAAACCTAGGACATTTGGCTTGAGGAAGGTTTTCCCATACAAATTAGAATACTTCTCAAAGTCACAGTACCCTCCAATTCATGGTTCCTGTCAAGTATTCTCTTATTGCACATTGCAAAGCTTTACAGTGCAAGATTCTTTTTTATTAAAATTTCTGAGCATCAAACTAATAAATTTCAGAGTAATATACTGACAGTGTCTCAAGAGCAAACATCCTAATGTCTTACAACATGAAATCAAATATGCTTATGAAAAACATCCTATGGATCATAGAAAAATATCTTGGAAGCCAGAAGCCCCTACCAACTCCATGCGCCATCACATAAGTTTGAATAGAGAACTCACTTTTGTCAGGGTGAATATGAAGCGGGTGACCAGAAGCTGGCCTTGAAAATAGACAGTATAACGATTTCTTGTTCTCTGAAGGTTTATCCACTAGAATACTGTTTGCTTACTGTGATTATAAATGAGCTATTACCAATAAGCAAAGTGGGGTTTTGGTAAGTTATAGGCCAGTAAATATCTCAATTTAATGTAATTCAATAACATTTAACTCTGCAATGTGTGTCTATTATTTTAAAAACCATAATAAATTTTTTAGATAGAATGAAACTTAGAGCAGAAACTAAAGAAACTACCTGCATTGATTCCCTGGTATTTGGAGAAAAAAGAACTGCAAGATTACGACATTAAACACAGACAAAGTTGACAATGTGAATATTGTTAAAATCAAAATTTAAGCAAATATCAAAGAATGGAACTGATTAAGAAAAATCCAAATTTGAAACTGAAGTTTGCAACCATATTTCAACAATATGACCACGACCAGGTGTGTATGTGGTCATCTGTTCCTAAAAGTGAAGATTCTTTTTATCACTTAGGTTTGAAAAGCACAGGAATGGACTTACTAAACTTAAAAAATACTAAGTACACATGGCAGTGACAACACTGAATGATTTATTGTTATATAAATTTCAGCCTGAACTGCTCCACCCTTTTACTTAGAAATACATTCTGATTTCATGTACAGCAGTNTTCATATATGTGATACATGTTTGCTTATGGGAAGCGTTGGTCCAAAAACACCATGTATTACAATGGATCAGTTCGTGTAGATCTCAGCCGGTACTCAAAGCTGAAAAATATAGCCTAATTTGTAAATCCTATGCTATTGAAAGCTCTTTATGTCTGCTTGCTTCTTTTTGTGTATTATCTTATAAAATCAATTGTTTCATGTAAGAACAGAAATATTTTCTTACATTTTTTCTAAAAAACTTTCAATTCTGTAATTTGAATAA
Source organism: Dryoscopus gambensis (assembly GCA_013389985.1). NCBI lineage: Eukaryota > Metazoa > Chordata > Aves > Passeriformes > Malaconotidae > Dryoscopus > Dryoscopus gambensis. The sequence continues at coordinate 1 of WEIT01014825.1, read as the reverse complement.
T
>WEIT01014824.1:2974-21098 GCA_013389985.1 Dryoscopus gambensis | reverse complement strand
TCTGAAATGAAAAATCTGGTACCTGAGGTGGTTGACTAACTGAAATATTACTTCAATCAGGCAAATATTTTCTAATATGAAAATTTAAGTCCTCAATACATTATAGCGAAAAAAAAACCAAACAAAAATATTTGCAAAGAGAGAGACCTGAGCAGAATGCAAAATAGAAACAAGCGTTAAGAATACTGTCCTTAAACTAATATGTTTCAGCTTAAAAATTGACTTCACAAAGGCATGGGACAGACTCAGTTTTCTATCTGGCAGAATAACTATGTTTACAGGCAATTAAAAAAAAATTACAATAATACAGTCTCATTTCTTTTTAAACATATTATGCTGATTTCACAGATAATTAATAATGGTTTTCAAACATTTATAAATGTACTAGATTTAAATATAAGATGTGCAAACAAGAGGCATTTTTTATACAAGTAACAGAGAGATTCTATCCTACTGGAGTGGATTAAGTACTCTGAGAAAGTCAGAGATGAGACAATTATTTCTATGATTATACTCTAAAGGTAAAAATGAGGGAAAGTAAAAAGTTATTTAAAATAAAGGGTAGCACTGACATAAGGAAGGAGGATAAGGAGATAAGAAAAAAGAAAAAAAAAGAAAAAGTGTATGCCCAGTGAAAGCCAGGTTAGGTAGTGTGGGAAAAATATGCCACAGTAGTGAGAAAATTCATGTGGCCAAAACTCAGTTGGAGTAGAAGCTGGACAGAAATGTGGGGGAAAATAAAANTCTGAAATGAAAAATCTGGTACCTGAGGTGGTTGACTAACTGAAATATTACTTCAATCAGGCAAATATTTTCTAATATGAAAATTTAAGTCCTCAATACATTATAGCGAAAAAAAAACCAAACAAAAATATTTGCAAAGAGAGAGACCTGAGCAGAATGCAAAATAGAAACAAGCGTTAAGAATACTGTCCTTAAACTAATATGTTTCAGCTTAAAAATTGACTTCACAAAGGCATGGGACAGACTCAGTTTTCTATCTGGCAGAATAACTATGTTTACAGGCAATTAAAAAAAAATTACAATAATACAGTCTCATTTCTTTTTAAACATATTATGCTGATTTCACAGATAATTAATAATGGTTTTCAAACATTTATAAATGTACTAGATTTAAATATAAGATGTGCAAACAAGAGGCATTTTTTATACAAGTAACAGAGAGATTCTATCCTACTGGAGTGGATTAAGTACTCTGAGAAAGTCAGAGATGAGACAATTATTTCTATGATTATACTCTAAAGGTAAAAATGAGGGAAAGTAAAAAGTTATTTAAAATAAAGGGTAGCACTGACATAAGGAAGGAGGATAAGGAGATAAGAAAAAAGAAAAAAAAAGAAAAAGTGTATGCCCAGTGAAAGCCAGGTTAGGTAGTGTGGGAAAAATATGCCACAGTAGTGAGAAAATTCATGTGGCCAAAACTCAGTTGGAGTAGAAGCTGGACAGAAATGTGGGGGAAAATAAAAAGAGTTTCAAATACATTACTGGCAAAAGTCAGTGCAGAAATAACATCAGCCTGTTACAGGATGAGGATGGTCACTTCACAGACAGGGACAGAGACACGGAAGAGGAGTTTAATGCTTTCTTTGCATCTGTCTTCAACACAGATGACTGAGGGGATCCAGTGCCCTGAGCTGGAGGAACATGGCTGTAAGAATGGCCAATTCTCAGTTGACCATGAAGTAGTGTGGGATCAACTGCTCCAGATGGACCCTTATAAATCTATGAGGCCTGATGGCATTCGTGAGAGAATGTTCGAAGAGCTGGCTGACATAATCACAAGGCCCCTCATGATGATTTTTGAGCAGTCTTGGGAATCTAGAGAGGTCCCAGTTGACTGGAAGTTGGCTAATATTGTCCTAGTTTTCAAGAAGGGTAAGAAGGATGACCCTAGAAACTACAGGTCTCTCAGCCTCACTTCAGTGCCTGGTAAAGTTACGGACAAGATTATTCTGGGAGGTATTAAAAAACACCTGAAGGAAAACACAGTCATTGGTCACAGTCAGCATGGCTTCATGCGGGGAAAGTCCTGCTTATGAAATCTGATTTCCTTTCATGACAAGGTAACCCACCCAGTTGATCAAGGGAAGCCAGTTGATGGAATCTCTTTGCATTCCAGTAAATCTTTTGACATTGTGTTTCCCAGCATCCTTCTGGACAAAATGCCCAGCTCACAGCTGGATAAACACATCATCTGATGGGTGAGCAACTGGCCCATAGGTGGGGCAAAAAGGGTTACAGTGGATGGGGTGACATCAGACTGGGGACCTGTCACCAGTGGGGTTCCACAGGGCTCCATCCTTGGCCCTGTGCTCCTCAACATCTTCATAAATGACTTGGACACGGGACTTAAAGTGATATTGAGAAAGTTTGCTGAGGACACTAAATTGGGTGGAAGAGTTGACTTCCACAAGAGCAGAAAGGTCCTGCAGGGAGACCTTCACAAATTAGAGATGGGCAATCACCAACCATGTAACAAAGAAAAGAGCTGGACTCTGCACCTGGGACGGGGCAACCCTGGATGTACGGACAGACTGGGGAAGGAGATGCTGGAGAGCAGCACTGCAGAAAGGGACCTGCGGGTCCTGGTTGATGGCAAGTTGAACATGAGTCAGCAGTGCCCTGGCAGCCAGGAGGGCCAAACCTGTCCTGGGGGCATCAGGCACAGCATCACCAGCTGGGCAAGGGAGGGATTGTCCTGCCGTGCCCTGCACTGGGGCGGCCTCACCTCAAGTGCTGGGGGCAGTTTTGGGTGCCACAATGTAAAAAACACATGAAACTATTAGAAAGCATCCAAAGAAGTCCCATGAGAAAGGTAGAGGGTCTGGAGAGGAAGCCATTGAGGAGTGGCTGAGGTCACTTGGTCTGTTCAGCTTGGAGACCTCACTGCAGTTACAACTTCCTCATGAAGGGAAGAGGAGGGGCATACACTGATCTCTGTAACAGGAACCAAGGGAGTGGCCTGAAGCTGTGTCAGGGGAGGCTTAAGTTGGGTATCACGAAAAGGTTCTTCACTCAGAAGGTGGTTGGGCACTGGAACAGGCTGCCCAGGGAAGTGGTCACAGCACCAAGCCTGACAGAATTCAAGAAATGTTCAGACAATGCTCTCAGGAACATGGTGTCATTCTTGGGACTGTCCCATGAAGAAGCAGGAGTTGGACTTTGATGACACTTGTGGGTTCCTTCCAACTCAGGATATCCTATGATTCTATGACATAAAAAATGGTTGCAAACAATCTCAGAGCACATTTAATCTGAAAATCAGAACATTAGTAAGCAGCAAATGAGTAAATGTCTGAGTAAGTCTCCAACAGGACCAAACGTGGGGCAAGAATAAAGATGTTTCCACACGTAGCTGGATTGGATCTAGGTGAGGTGTGGTCCTATAGAAAGCCAGACCTACTGCCCATAAATGTCTATTCCCACCATTGTTTCGTCTTCCCAAAATACTGCTGAACCTGGCTTTTGAATAGCTTGGGTCTGTTCAAAACCTTCCCAGGTTCGAGAGAATCTTCTTTCCATTCTTGTCTCAACCATCTTTCACAAGCTCTTTGTTTCCTTCATATTCCTGGATTTCCTTCTGCTGTCCTAGATTTTGCTCCCTTCTAACTTGAAGGTCGGTATCTAAACCATTTCCTCAACTGCTCTCTTATCACTACACAGCAAATTTCCCCTCAGTACGCATTGTGCAGCCAGAGTCTCTGGTGCCTTTTTTCACCCCAGGCCTGCTAGAAAGTCTCCCTTGAGACATGTCATAGTAGAAATATGAACTCAAAGAACACCAGATTTTGGCAGCAACCACTGAGAACATCTGAAAATATGAAAATATTTTCATTCTCCAAAGGGAAGACAGCTTTGGGATAGGCTGGAGAAGAAGGAAAAAAAAAAGAAAGAAAAAGGAAGAACTAAAAAACTCTTTGCCAACAAAGAAGACAAGCTTTGTTAATCTATTTTATTTTAACACTGAAATAGCCATTAAAGTCCTAGGCAGTTATTTTGGATTATTTTAGTTTATCTGGTTATCTGGGTTTACAAAGACACCCACTTCCCAAAAAGACACTGTGTTTTTTAAGAAACATTAACTAGAGAAGACAACCCTCCATCTTCATTTGAACTTTACCAAAGGCTCTCCCAGACAGGGTTGTGGAAACACAAAGGTTTTCCTTCCCACTAAAACACACCACACTAAATAGTTTTTCTTTTATTTTCTCAGTCTCTAACTAAGCACGTATTTAAAGGGAGAACCATTGTAAGTCATGTAATAGTCAAGACCTAAGTTTCCTCCTAGTGGTCTAAATCTAGTTTCTGTGGACTCCTCTTTTTTAAACTAATGCTATGTAGATAACCTGGTGGGTCTTAAAGTGTATCACCAGTTAGAACAAATAAAGCCCTTGATATCAGCTCTGGTGGTTTTTAGCCTAATACAGAAAGATATAATCAGGTCCAGGACCTGAATAAAGGTGGGCAAATTCCATGTGGAGAAATCTATACATTTTAAGTAATGAGAGCAATTAGTTAGCAGAACAACATGCCTAGGATCACAGTGGATTTTATAGTCTTTCTTGCAGTTAGGTGCCGCAGTGTGGAGCAGTGGTGAGGGCAGCCTTCCAGAAGCGCCCCCAGGCACGGGGAAGCTGCTTTGGCACAGAGGGGCCAGGAAAAGGAAGCAGGCACGCACACTCCCAATGGAGCGGGGCACACACACACACACACACACACGAAAGAGCAGAGCAATGGCCAGTGGCAAGGAGGCGAGAAGGGTCTTCTGTGTAGGGGTCCAGCAACAAGGTTTATTAAGGGTCCAGGTGCAGAGGGGTCCAGGGACAGAAGACAAGATGGAGAGTAGGGTTCAGGGTTTATATATGGAGTCCGGAGGGCGTGCAGAGCATCAGGGCCAATAAGTTGAGGGCTGGGGGCAGAGGGAGGGTAAGGGCACCAATGGGGGTACAGAGAAGGAGGGACAAAGGGGCAGGAGCCAATGGGGGTTACAATCAAAAAGAAAATTCTAGAGATGTTACAAACAAAGGATAAAGGGGTGGAGTATAATAATCCAATCCAACACATGAGAGATCCATTCATTATGATAATTAAGCCAAGGTCTCCTGGGAGCTCACCCTAACCTGGGGAGATGCTTTGGCCTGTGGGTCATCCCACCAATGAATCCTCTTTGTATTGGGTTTTGTGGGCCCATTTCTAGTATCCTCACAGGATACAACAGTTAGGTATCTTTCTAGAAGCTGTGTTACTTTCCACAAACAAACACTTCAAGCTTTTCTAAAAACATGCATTAGCAACAGTATGGCCTGCCTCTCTAGTCTGTGCTATAAAGCATATCAGAAAAAACGTTCTTATAATTCTTCACATTTATCAAATAAAGAAAAAAAAAAAACCCAAACCCAGCCTATTAAGCTGTAGTGAGCTTAATAAGTGAACACTGAGTAGTGTTCCTACTGCAAAATGAAAAAAAAAATTATCTTTTCACCATAAATGTAGTTTAGCAACATTTAGAACAGGGTCTCCCAAATTCAGCTGCCTCAATAGCACAGAAAAGAGATTCCAGGGCACTATGCTAGCTGTAGAGTCAATAATTGCAACAAGTTTTAGCTTTTAGCTCACAAATCCAGTGTTCTCCCCCTTGAAAGCAGGGGGAGCAGCTCTTGGCTATTGTTCAAATAATAAAAACCTACAGATACTCAGGCAGCTAAATCTCCATATCCTCAGTGGGAGAGTTATTAAGTGGATCTTTGTATGCTAAGCAGAGCAACTTGTATATCTGTGGGGGTCTTATATATGTTTAGAGACGGAAGAGTTGAAATTTTGAAAGAAAAGGCCTTATTTAGAAAGGCAGTACCCCAAAAGAAACAAAAAGCCCCAAACACTATTAATAACAAGTTAGGAGCAGCTTTGTAAAGAACCCTTGTGTGTGAGCTGTGAATAGCTTTACAGCCTGAGAAGCATCAGATCCTAAACTGGTTTGTTCCTTCTTATCCCCTGTGGTCCAATTAGACTTTCACAACTTGCTCGACTTGAATCCACTAAGGAAGTCCAGCTTTTAACAATAAATTCCCACTGAGATCTAGTTTAATCAATGTGTTTTGGAATATTAATCTTCCTCTCCAGTACTGTCTCAAGCATCAGCATACAGATGAATAAAGAACTTATCTTTAGTAGAACCTTTTATTTTAGAGATGATAAACTTTTGTGGCTAAAAGAGGACCAGTTGAGCAGAATGACAGCAATCGCTGGGTTTGTGGGACATCTAGTGGGGGAAAAAAAAATTACTGTCATGGATATGCAGTTCCTCAGACACGCTATTCAAGGAGAAAATAACCGTGCAAGCACAACAACATTAAGCAGAATTGTGAGAAACATAATGAATCTGAGTGCCTGGGAAAAGTCATCTGCTACTCTGAGCGTGTTTCCCAGAGCATAAGTACTTTCTGCTCTTCCAGTGCAGTCTGGCAGCACACGCACACTGAGAGAGGCACTCCCTCCGCTGGCTGTGATCTTGTACATGGTAATGTGGTCAAAACAGCGGCGAAGGTAGAGCAGTCCAGATATCAGCATGAGCTGACAATTCCAGCATGTTACCAGAATCCTGAACAGCCTATATGTTCCCATTGTTATTTCTCCTGGCCGTAAGTCAGTGACCTGTAGTGGGTCACCCTATAGGTTTACCCAATTCAGCATTCCTCTCCCGAAGCTACAGGTCTTCTCAGTGTACTTTCCCAGCCTCCCGACATTCCTGGCACAGAAACTACTCTGAGCTTCCTCTTTGTGTCAAACAGACTTTTTTTCCATTCAAGGAACAAATCCTATCTTTTAATCCACACTACCGTCTGGCACTCACAAACTTCTGCCAGTGTTTTCCACACTTCAGAACCTATTATGAAATACCTCATTTTGATGTTAAGTCTGGCACTACTTTGTTTCATTTAACATCTCTCAGTTCTATGTCATTATGAAAAAGAATCATAGAATCATTCAGTAGTTTGAGTTGGAAGGGATCTTTAAAGGTCATTTTGTCCAACCCTCCTGCAATCACCTGTGGTGCTGCCCACTCCTCTTCTTCCTAAATGCCTGCCCTTCCCACAATGTTTTCCCTGCCCTGCCCCTAGTCCTGACCACTCCCTCGAGTTCTCCCTATTAGTCCATGTGCTCTCTCCGCCCCCCTCATCCCCGTATAAAACCCCAGACTCCCTGCCATGTGTGCTCTCTGCCTTTGGGAAGCAGCATGTTGCCATGTGAATAAAGATCCTCTGAGGTCCCCATGCTGGGAGCCTTCTTGCCTCCTTTATCACCACTGTGTTGTGGAGCTGACAGCAGCCGGAGCAGTGCAGGGCTGCCTGGAAGGGCTACGGGAAGCGGAACAGCCGCTCTCCCCAAGGCAGCCCCACTGCGCTCTCCGGGAAGGTTTGTGGCTTGCCATGCCAACGCAGAAACTACAGACCGCAACAATCACCTGGGACATCCTCCACTAAGTCAGGTTTCTCAGAGTCCCATCCAACCTGACCTTGAATATTTCCAGAGATGAGAAGTCCACCACATCCTATTCCAGTGCCTCTTCCTTGTAAAAAAAACCCCTTTCTTCCTTATATCTAATCTAAATAGACTATCTGTAGTGAAACCCCACTACCTCTAGTCCTATTGCAAAAGGAAATTTATCCCCAAAGATTGGACTCTCTTTCCACAGACCTTCTCTGTGTCGTTCTGTTTAGACATCTCTTCTTTTTCTCTCGCTAACATACCTCTTTTTTTAGGTAGCAGAACCTTTGCCTGTTCAGCTGATCTTTGAACTGATGCTGCTACAAATCTTGGTTCATTTTTGCCACCCTTTGAAACTTTTTCTTTTTTTTATTAGTTCTGCTATGTTCTCTCAGTGACAGCATTTCTGAGCTGAAAACAGTGGTCAGGATACACTCACACCATGAATTTCTGTAGTAACATAGTTGTATGTACCTTTTATTTCCTTTTCCTTTCCCAGTAACTCTTACTATTCTATGCTTAACTGTAACTGCAAAGTGAGCTGACATTTTCACAGAAATATGTTATGAGTCTCCTTCCTCAGAGATAGTAATTAGTGCTGGATCTGTCATCGTCCTGTGATTTTTTTCTTCAAATGCATTTCTGCCTGTTTGGAAGCACTGGATTTTACTAGGTATGGTATCCTACCAATAGCATGAAATCTTTCTGCAGAGCATGTAATCCTGCATAGCTGTTTCTTGGCTTTCTTGCCATGAGTAATTTATTATCACATGAAAATTTGCCATCCTCTTCTGACTCTCTTTTCCTACATAATTCATGAATACATAGATAGCAAGGTCCTAGGATCCCCAGAGGACTGAGAAAACAGACTTTAATTCCTACTCCATATTTCTATCTGTAACTAGTCATCAATTTATGAGGAACATTTAATCTCATTCTTTTATAGATTAGCAGGAGGTTTTTTGACACTTTGAGAAACATTGTTGAAAGTCTCCTGGAGATAAGCATGTGCTCACATTACCAGGAGCTTCTTCAAAGAGGTTCAACACAATCCTGGGGTGTTACTATCTTCCTGTAAAGTCACATGCAATCGTTCTCCACTACAGCATGTCAATTCATGTCTCTACTGAATCTAATTTGCAGTGGTGCCATGAAGCCTGAATTGAGTTTCCCTGGGCTATCTTTTCTGTCACACTCTTTTGTATCACCTCTCATAGCCAGTGACTGCCTCAGGCAAGAACAAACCCATCCTGGGGGTATCACATTGCAAGAATAGAGGGTCAATTACAACCAACTCACACAGCCCTGAGACTGAGATAAATTAATGCTGGGTATTCATGTCTGAATCCATAATTGGTGTCCCTGGTTCTTTTAAGATCTCCATCCTTTGTCTCTTAGAAATAACTTACCAAATGACCACTGGGAAAAATCCCAGCTCAGGACATGACACTTTTCCCTGATTTAAGTGAGCTCATAAAACATAAACTTTACCTGTTAAACACAGGTAAAGAAAAGCAAAGTAAAATGAGTGAGAGCTGTTCCTCTTCATGACCTTGAACAATTCTCCTTTCAGTCTTATATATATCCCAGTTCTCCTCTCCCAGTTCTCCTGCCCTCAAATCACTTTTCAAACACAATTCTTTTAGAACCAGATCAAGCTTCACTTCTGCACAATTTCTCAAGTTCCCCAGAGTAACATATGGGTTGGGATACTTGCCTGTCTTCATGAAACAGCTAATATTGGAAATAGAGCCTTTAATTTTTTTGTATATTGTAAAGTAAAGTAAATGCAGGTGTGTAATTTCTTTCTTTCTCATTTGAACAACATGTTCTGCAAAGACCTTCCTTTCCTCTTAAAAATACAGTTCATGAAACAGGAGAGTTTACCTCATTTTTCACAATCTCTGCACTAGCAAGGTTCACTAATAAACACTGATGTATTAAGATTAAGGAAGAGCGCTGCCTGAAAGATCAGCTTTGTATCATGCTTTGAAGGTGGCATCTGGCTTTGATGGACTGCCTTAGAAATTCTGGGATGGTTTAAAGAAGCTGCTCTGACTCCAGCTGTGAAAAATACTCATTTACAGGAAGCTAGCAAAAGAAGAGGGGAATAAAGCATGTTGTATCTGCCTTTTTGCCACTAGTCACAAAAAAATTGGCTGAGAGTGCTATTCAAGTAGTTAATTAAGCACTGCTTGTAATAAGAGGTGTATTTAATGCTAGAAATTAGCCATACTACCACTAGCAAAGGGGAATTCAGAACATGCCCTCATACATCAAATCGCTGCTATGTTGTTTATGAGCAGCAATTTGAGATCAGGATTGGATTTGCAGAGGTATGTGAATTGTAAACAGTTTGCAGAAATGGCAACCAAGATTCCAGCATGCTTACTGTAGGCCTGGAGAGGTTTGTGAGGCCTTATTGTTCTTTAAACTTAATTACCAGGTACAGTTAAATCCTAGGCCAGATTTTTATCTTACATCATGCAAGGAAGGCTGAATTTGATCTTTTGGAGGCATGTCAGTCAGTTGCTGGGAATATCATATGCATGGTCAGCATCAGATATGCTCGCTTATGATATTTCAACACTGCTAAAGGAATCTCTCCTAGTATTTTGTGTTCAGCCCTGAGATGAATTCAAATAACTATGGGGAGGTCCTTGTCTAAGGTCCTGTGTAGAGGACTGTTCTCACTAACAAAGCTTAATCAAGAATGGAAAGTAAGAGCTCTCTTATAATGCTTTGGAAGAAACTGAAACCATTTTATGCAATACTACAGTATCAAAACTTATAAATTCACAAAATACCTGATTTGGGGAAGAACCAATATAATAATTTCAATCACAGCAAGTGCAGGAGTTCAAACTTCCAGCTCACTGAAAGACCACCAAGGAAAACAGATTTCCTGCTAGTGAGTTTAAGTTGAAAGTGAGAGGTTCTATTTGTCAAAAAAAGCTGAAACTCCCCATGTTAACATATTACCAGACAGGGTCAATGTTTTTAGCTTTCAGTATTGCAAGTTTTACAGAAATTTGCAGTAAGCTCTAAAGATATGAGCTGCCATTTGAAGAAATTCATAGCAGTATTCAGAATTTGAGTTGCACAGTGTGCAGCCCTGGCCAGGGATTCTCTTGGTGCTTCCCCTCTCTGTAAAAATCTACACAAGTGTGCTATGACAAGAATATTCAGACAATAAATGGGGATTTGTAAGTTTAAAATAGCACCAGCTGAAATAGTAGGCTAGCATCATGTAAACGTTTTTGCACTTTAAATTCTGATGTCAAGCTTTTGGCAGTTGACACGGCCAACATTTTTTCAAGCCACTTATATAATGCGGGATAAGTACCGGACTTAGCAAAGAAACGGAAAATTAGTTTGACAGCTGAAAATTGCCACTCCAAAGAAGTAGAAAGAGACACGCAAGCAGGTTTAAAACGCGGAGTGACCAGAACCGGGGCGAGGTCCGCAGTTCTGCCGGCAGCAGCGGAGTGCGGCTGCTCCCGTGGGCGAGCGGACACCGGCGGGGCGACAGGGTGGCGAAGGACTGGTGGCCGCCAGAGGGACCCCGGACCCCGCCGGACCTCTCTCCGTCCTTCATCCGTCTCATCTCAGTGTTCCCACTCCCTGCACTAGTCCCTTTCCTGCGCGCTTCTACCTCACGGTGGGAATCTGTTTGCGCTGATTTCAAGTGCTAGAGATGCTCCTTCGGCAGCCAGATGGTTACATGGGGTGGGAAAGCCGTGTTACAAAAACAAAACAAAACAAAACCGGAAAAAAAAAAGAAATAAAAAATAAAACCAAAAACAAACAAACAAACGAACAACCACAAAAAAGATGCAATAGGAGAAGAGTAGAAAGGCAGACACCTGAAATCAAACAGCTGCAAAAAGCAACAAGTCTGAGGGCACACACAGGATGGGGGGTGAGGAGGGAGGGAGGAGGTGAAAAAGCACAACAGTAGCTGGCATAGAGTGCTGTTTTCTCCACTCTTATTAAAAATAGAGGAACAACTAGGAGAAATTCTGAGCAGGAGTATTATTACAGAATTTTTGCAGATGAGACAAGCAGGTCAAGGGTGGTGATTCTGCCCCTCTCCTCAGCTTTCGTGAGACCCCTGCCTGGAGGGGAGCCACATCCCACTCTTGGGTCTCTAACATGAAAAAGACATGAACCTGTTGGAGAGGGTCCAGAGGAGGCCACGAAGCTGATCAGGGGGCTGGAGTGCCTCTGCTGTGAGGACAGACTGAGAGGGATATTGGGGATATTCAGACTGAGGCAGAGAAGGCTCCAGGGAGAACTTATTGCAGCCTTTCTGTATTTAAAGGGGGCTTATAAGAAAGATGGAGAGTGACTTTTACAGCAGATAGTGATAGGACAAGGGGCAATAGTCTTTAACTAAAAGATTTGGATTAGATGTTAGGACGAAACGGATACTCACAGGATGATGAGGCACTGGGACAGAGAAACTGTGGATGCTCCATCCCAGGAAGTGTTCAAGGCCAGGCTAGATTCAGCTTTGAGCAGCATGGACTAGTGAGTGGCATCCCTGCCCATGGAAAGGTAGTAGGCTGAAACTAGATGATCCTTAAGATCCCTTCCAACCCAAGCCATTCTCTGATACTAAGTTAAGTTTTAGGATGTCTATTTTCAGTTACCTGTAATAATTTCACCCTTTGTTCTCATTTTTCTTACATTCATTAAGGAGAGATTTTTCCTGAGAACCTCATGAATTGCTGCTGCTAGATGGGAGCACTTTCCAGTTATTTTACATGAGGCTGAATAATTTCAAGATGGTTTGGGGTTTGACTTCTCATGGTTGAGATTCTCATATTACTGAGACAGACTTTATTTTCATTATAAGTTCTTGGAAATGAATGGAATTTTTCCAAATTAAAATTAGCTTGTTCAGAAACTTTGTTTTTAGATCAAAAAAATAGAGTCAAGAATTATTAGCAGGATTTTGAATATTCTGTTCTGTTGTTCTGCTTTTTGAGTAATCTGTCTGAGTCACGTAATTATGCTTTTTATGGCCCAATTTTTTAAAATGTTATGCTAATATATAACCCTCGCAATTCTCAGGAAAAGATACCGAGGATCAGAGCTGAGTAATGCAGTTATGTCTTCAGAATTTGGCAACGAACTTAAAAACTGGTTTTCAAATGTGTTAATTGCCCCATTTACTTCAACAGGTTGAGTCTGAAATCTGCTGTCAACACTCAGTGCTGCTGCACTTACCTCACATTGCCTGAAGTGCCAGAAATACTACCTGCCAAAGGTCTCCAGCTTCATCTCCTCTCTTTAATGTTTTAATTACTACCTACTAATACAAAAATACCTGGGCTTACTACTACAACCAGACCAGTCTAGTGAAACATGGTGATGGTTTAGATACAGTACTTGCATCAGGGATAGAGCTGAGCAAAGCATGAAGATTATGCTCCATTTAAAAGCCTGCTTGTAATCTTTCAGTAGCTGGTCATACCATTAGGTGCTTCCTAAGCATTTTTTGGATTTAACAGCTCTGGACTCCTTACATTTTTGCAGAGATTGAGGTTGTAATAAAGACTGGAAAGGGTATAAAACAACAGTCCTAAATATACCAGGAATGTCAATAATTCAGTATGCAATTCTTTCAGTTAATACTGGCTTTTGCAATTATTTGTAGTACCCATGCAGCTGAAGTCTTTTTGAACAGAGAACAGAAGAAACACCGGATACAGCCTTTGCATGCATTGTCCTTCTTGGTCATACTGCCCACTCCAGTCAGCCTTAATTTTTTCAAATGCCAATTAACAGGTGTGAGAAATGCTACTTCTTACCCAGGGACCAATGTCTGCATAACAGTGATACTATCTTGGCAATCCAGACCGCAGCATAAATATCATGGTGTTTGAGCCCTTGGGGCCTGTGGAGTTTACAACTATGCTGTCAAGATCTCTTCGTTGGGATAGTCCTTGAAGTCCTGCCAAGATGTAGGGGACTCTGGTGCTTTTATGTGCTCCCAAGCACAGCTCTGGCTCCAGGAGTCAACACTCTTGTCAGGCTGAGTGATGGTGTGAATCTCAACTCGCGAGCTGAGATTCCAGCGGGGAGTGTGACAGTGCATGCTTGCATGATGATGCCAGAGAAGCAGGTGACACTGGCAGATAGCTGCAAGGAATAGTTACTGGGTGGCTTCTTGTTACATATCCTCAGAACTTCACAGGATGGAATTCGAGAGAGAGGAACAGTTATAAAATGAGGTTACAAAATCCGGATGTCCTGATCAATTCGAGACAGTTGTAAGGTACCTAACACTGCATGCACAGGCAAGAACAGCATTCAGCACTGGGTCAGGATCTGTTTGCATCATATTTTGACTAATCCAAGGATTAATCACATTGCAAGTCAATGAGCTGTTACACTCTTCCAGGCTCTCCAGAGGCTGCCTGGAGAGAAAGGAAGGGGTCGGTATGTCAAAATAGTGGCACAAGGAGGCGCACAGCAAGTATGTTTTCGTTGTAATAAAAAACTACACAGGCCTGAAGTATTTAAACACAGCTTGTAAAGAAAAACAAGAGTTAAAAGGGCAAACTTTATCTCGGCCACATTCCAAAAAAATCAGGAAAGTTGGATCAGTTCTGAATTCGTCCTGCAAATACAATAAACGGAGAGAAAGAGCAGTAGTTTGTAGTCTGAAGCACTTCACATTTGGTAGTTCTCAGGAACCCTGAAAGCCTTCAAAACTGACAGAACTCTTGTGATACAGGGCATTATTAACAGGTTTCTGTGCATTATATGCATTTCTGTTGCTGTTAAGCCACAAATATTTAGATAGCAGCATGCCTGCTTTTCACCTGGGCCAGAATTCAAAGGCAAGTTCAAACAGCATTTAAATGTCCATGTTCATTCTGCTGACAGCTGGGGCTGATTTTGTAGTTATCCTCAAGCTCTACTACCTGCCACAAATAAAAGTACTAAAATCTTTTAGCTTAGCCATGGAAGATCTGCTGAATGTCAAGTGGTTGTTCCACTGTCTTGGTTTTCCAACCATTTATCCAAGGGCATAACCCTGTGAAGATCTTTGTGTATGCTTTCATTGGCACCAGCAACCAGCCATGCACTTCTAGAATGGTCAGGGAGGCTGCTAGACCACTCACTGCTTCTGAAAAGCTTTTCTCTTGTGGTTCACCCCTAGTACAAGGGACGGTACCCGGATGAGACAAAAATAAACAACAGAAACCATATCTGAGAGATATCATTAGTGGATGTATTGTACCTTTCCCTGTGCTGACCTTCAGGAACAAATGCATTTCGATAAGTGTTTGTTTGAAATGGTTTTTGCAGTAAACAAGGCTGTTAAGTTTCACCATTCTCTTTTAAGACTCCATGAAATAAATCCATGCTCAGGATCAGTTCTGCGATGTACTCAGTGTCCTTGACCTCTCACAGAGAAGGACTGTTTTAATGAAACACTTCTGGCAGGGTTGTACCAACTTCAATACACGCTGAGCATCTTCTGTTCACTGAAAGCAGCAAAAATTCACACAAATTACAGATTCAGAACAAACATAGTTTTCCTTGATAAGATAAATTTTGAGCTCAGTTCCACAAGGTCTTGTTTATTTACTGGAAACCTCTGGTTAACCGAGTTGATAGTACTCAGTAGCCCTTTGTAAAGCTGAGCCCCTTTGAAAAACACCTTAATTTCTTAATAAATTTCTTAATAAATTTCTTAATAAATTTCTTAATAAATATGAAATAAAGCAAAAATGAATTCACATGTCAAAGTGGTT
This sequence comes from Dryoscopus gambensis, assembly GCA_013389985.1. NCBI lineage: Eukaryota > Metazoa > Chordata > Aves > Passeriformes > Malaconotidae > Dryoscopus > Dryoscopus gambensis. Next base: position 5,817 of record WEIT01014824.1, on the reverse strand, counting down.
TCTCCATAAAGCATCAAGGAAAATTACTCAGTTAAGTTAAGCCTGCAAATGGAAATCAGTGTTGTACTACTCAAGGATAAGGAAAGTTATACCAGAGTTGTGTACAGACACCTTTAAATTCCGTTTAAAAATCTAAAAGGACAGGTTTGTGCCTTATCACATGGCTCGTAATGAAGCAGTCACACACTGTTGGATGAAGATGAGATGGAGGTAACCTGCAGAGGAGAAGCAGGTTGGTACAACATGCTGTTCTTGTTGATGTTCACAGTAAACAGGTGTAGACTGATTGCTAAACACTGGCTTTTCCCAGTGACAGCTTGATGGGTTACAGTTACAGGATTCAAATTGAAAGAGTATTCCCAGCACTCTGAGAGATGGAAGAATAAGCTTACAAGTTGAGAGATTTAGCTAAACCAAGCTCTTCCATGAGCTTGTGTGAACAGAAGATTTGGCCTCTTAAAAATTCATGGTCATGTGGTCCTGGAGAAGCAGGGAAGATGCCCACACTAAGGAGCTGCAGCTGCTTCTTCCTGCTGTCACTTGCCCTTGAGCTACCTCTCTTTCTGTCCAGCACAGCTCAAGAGGTTGGGTACATCCCAGCCACCAGCTTTGCTTTTACTTCCACAGTCAGCAGAAGTTTGCACTGTCCTGAAATACTGGTAACAGAGCCCCTTCCTGTGACAAAGATGTGCTTTATTTATTCTTTCCTTTAAAAAAAATTTTTATACTGAAAATGTTTTCAGGTTTAGTTTCCTCAAAGATGTTTTCAGTGCTGGTCATGTAATTCCTTTTATTTCCCCTTCAAGATCTGTGTATCTATTAGCACGTTAAAAGAGTTTTCTTAACTTTCTTCATCACTGTCAGTTTGTAACCTGCTGCATTGTGCTAAATGAAGCATCCTGAATATAAATATAGAGAGAAAGCAAAACCAGCAACCCATTTGCAAGCACTCACACTATGGTCTCGGGTGGCTGCAACCAGCAATCTGCTCTAATCCCATGCCTGTGTGGATCATAATCTTGAGCAGACAACTGCTGCTGGCACTGTTCAGTGTGTGGTGTGGTGACTCCATCAGTGGGTAAATGATACTGCCACCCACAAGCACCTGTTCTGCCCACGTGGCAGCCTGCCGAAGCAGTCTGTAGAGACACGGCAGCCACCTCCAGGCACAGGACACCATGCCCTCTGGAACAGGGGCGTGTCTGGCTGTTCCTGTGCACACATACTAGTCTGGATCTCAGTTCAAACATTCAGGCTATAATGCAACCCAGACTTAAAATCTTGTGCACCACAAGCTTGGAAATGCAGATGAACAGTGTCTCTGCAGCAATGCCATCAAGGCTGGAGAAGCCATAGCTAATCTCCACACAGGGTCCTATTTAGGTTTTATAAATTCTCTTCTCAAGCCTTCTCAGGACTTCAGAGGCTGCTTTATACAACGTGGTTTAGAACTGCTGTGCTCTTGCCTGCCAGGGGAGGGGAGACAGAACTTTGCAAGGTAAACCTGCACCTCCCTGCCTCAAGATTCTCCCGATATCCCTTCGGCAAAGAGAACTCTAAAAGCTATTTCTTTAGACACAGGAGAGTACTGTAACAGTCTCACCACATCGTTCCAGATGTTCCCAAAGTTGTTCTCAACATTAGGGCATGAACCAGAAGTAGGTTACTACTCAGTTTTGTGCCTGCTAACACTGACTGAATCTAAGTGGAAATTTTACATTATTAAAATGAATTCCTATAGGAGGAGTTTACAGGATTTTCTTCATTTAGGACTTACATTTCATAAAAATGAATACTGTAAGATAGCGATTAAACTATTTGTCCAACTTTGTTTCACTCTCTTATCATAGTTTGCATGACCCTATTGTAAGGGAAAGGAACTGTATGTGTTTCCAAAATTAGCAGGTTTTACCTTCAGATACTTCAGGCTGTTGTTTCCTGTTCCCAGAGACAAGGGTGCAGGCTTTTTATGGCCATAGGTGAGATGGGGATAGGGATAGGGTTAGGAAAGCTGAAGGTAAACACTAATGCAGAGAGGAGGAGCTGAGGACATCAGGAAGTTACTGGAACTATGCTATACACGTAGGAGGGAAGCAAAGTACTTTGGGATGCCTTTGATTCAATAACTATTCCTAAAGTTTCATATGCTGTTCTTCACCAAAAACTCTTTTTATTCAGCTGTGACTGAACCACTCTCAGATAGTACTAACACATTGGGAGGATCATGTTGCTGGAATTAGAGTGGCTGTTACATCCTCAGTGCAGGGTGCAAGGTGCACCTTCAAACCTCTCCAACCCAGCTTGGCCTAAGCCTCAGCTCAGTGGAACTCTGCCTTCCATTAATAGTCGGAGCAAATCCAAAATTTAACCACTCCTATCACTGAGATAGGATTAGGAGATTTTCTGGACTAGGACTTTAATTCTGAAAACAAGCAAGCAACCATAGACTCTGTGATCTTTGGGCCATACCAGCTGTTACAGGACACCACAGAAGAATGGTCAGCTGATGGACAGTTAAGAGCTGGCTTTAGGCTACTGTGACAGAGAACAGTTACTCTGTCTTTACCAAGAAAAAATCGGCCCTAGTCTAACCCTATCGTTGCCAACACAAGGGAATTCCTTTGCTGTCAAAGCCAGCTGATGTTTGGCATTGTCAGAATGGAATTGTTCTCCACATCATCTGCTCAGTAAGCATTGCAATGTAAATCACACACTACCTCAATATGCAGTATATTCCCTGCCTAGACCAGCCCTCTGCTTAAATGGAAGCTTTGCTGCAGTCAGCCTCAGCAGATAGCTTATGTTAGAAAAGGTGGTCAGGTCAGGATCACCAGACTAGCTGA
>WEIT01014823.1:1296-54900 GCA_013389985.1 Dryoscopus gambensis | reverse complement strand
AATGTGTCACCATTGTAAGGTGGCTGCCTTTGCTGAGCAGTGTATTTGTATAGCTCTGTGTGTGAACACAAGTCAGTTTTTAGGTAGCATGGATTTATCTTGGAGAGCTGGTTTATGGCAGCTTTTTCTTTATCTGTTCTATAATTATTTTGAGGAGTAATTGGTAATATTCTGCTTGGTCAGTTTTGTTGTTGATGTAACAACATGTTTGTTTGTGTTGGTTTTGGCTTTTTTAATGAAGTGCTTCTGCTGTTGCTTCCTGTAGCTTCCTACTATCCAGCCCCACTTCTGACACACCCCAGTGCTGATGAGACTTTGAGAAGTCACCAGGACAGTATCCAACAAGGGGAGTTTTGATGGGAGAGTCTCCATGCACAAAACCTGAAGAGACTAAGTGCACCCTGCAGAGGAAGAAATCATTTTCACTTGACACTTCTTTTTTTGGACTGTTCTCCAAATTATCAAAGGTCCTTTTTTTTTTTTTTTTTTTAACTTGGGCAGAATAGGTAATAGAAAAGCTTGAATTTGTGTATTATTTGAATCTTTATTTGGTAATGGATTATTTTATACAGTTCAGCTCTATGGATATGGGTCTATTTTCCACAGATCCTGCCAAGCGACTTTCCATTCTGGGGCTTCCTGCTTATTTCTTCCAGCTGCTTCTCTTTCTTATCCCTTCTGTTGTTATTCTCCTCCTGTCTCCTTGTTTTCACTACTGATGGAGGAGAGGCTTGGTTAGACTGTGAAATCATAATATAAATGTTCTTGGCAATTGTTTCTTTCTATACTCTTTNNNATACTCTTTATAATTATTCTCCTGCGATTCCAATTGTATTTTCCAGTTGGAGACCATCTCAGAGAAGTCTGTGGCTCAGCCAGAACATTAAAGGTGCAAATAATCTTTTGAGAGGGTTCATAAGGAACATGTTTGACATTGAGACACAGCAGGAGTAACACAGTTGCCAAAATGGTGTTGGCTGTGTTGACGAGTGATGCAGGAAGGAAAACAACTTCTTCAGCTCTACATCTCCTGCCTAGTCCTTAACCTGTGCCACAAGGTCTGTCTGCAGCACAAAACCTCCTGCCAAACTCACCCTGAAAGTTCACCATCAGCAATAATGGGCTTTGTGGGACTTGTTTACCCAACCTGCTGCAATGGGGTGGTACTGGGTAAATGTATGAAACAGGAGTGTGCACGTGCCTGCGTGCATCATTGGAATCCTCTGCTGTATTAATGATAGTTAAAGAAACCAAAACCAAACCAAAGAACCCCCCAAACAAACAAACAAAATAATAAAATAAACAAGCAACCTCAAACTCCCCCTCCCAAGCAAAAAACCCCAAACCAAACAAGCAAACAAAACCCACCCCCCTTATTTACATTATTTTACATCTGTGGAAGTCATTTGACTACCTGTTAGTCCGATGACAATAATGCTAGTCCTTTTAGAAGGGAATTGGTCCCCCTTCCTGCAAAAATAACCACTGTCATGGAGGCAGCAAAGTGATGTTTTCTCACATGTGAAAGTATTTGCAGAACGAAGTCCTTTGTTTGTTTGTTTGCCTCTGTGTGTGTGTGTTTGTTTTCTCTACTTTTGGAACATATTAGAAAGCATCCTGCTCTCGTTATTCCTTTTGAATAGTCTATTTTCTGTAGAAAGTAATATCCACATGGTAAACTCCTATTCATCAAAACTGTGCCAAATATGTGCCATTTTAAAGCTAAATATATGTTATTTTATTTTACTTTAAAGGGAGCCAAAATACATACCAAGAACATAGCTCTGGATGGTATTGGTCCTATTTTCAAGTGAATATTTACTGTGTGAGGCACTTCTGTGCAACAAGCTGAGTTGGTAAGGGGCCGCTTTATGAATGCAGAGCAGAAAGTAGTATTTCTTGCTCCTCTTACTGTGAATTTACCTTTTAATTGTAAGAATACGAATTGTTTTGCTACTCTTGAGGAATAATGTGAAGCATGACCTTATGTACTTAATGTAATTGTACTTGGCTCCCTAGCACTGCCTTTTCACTTGCATTTTAGGAGTGTTTCCCCAGGGGACATAAAGAAGACAATATTCAGTTTGAGGAAAATAAGAGGTTGGCACGTAGGACCTTCGGTGTCAACTCTAATATCATTCTGTAGGTGACTGGCTGATGTACAAGGGTGTATTTTTGGTCCCATTTTTATTCCCTCTCAATGGGTACTAATATGCCTTTCCTCTTGTCATGTTCTGATAATATTTTTCTTCCTTGACTTGGTCAGGATGAGAAAAATTTCCCACATGAACTCACTCATTCCTTTACTGTACACTAAAGCAACACTGAGCATCAAACAAGAATAAATGAAATAGGGAGACTTCTGGAGTTACAGGACCACATGGTAAATAGCTTCCCTTTTCATTATTTGGCTTTATAAAATGTTAAAATGTTCTCTTTTTTTCTTTGTAAGGATTGCATTTTACATATCTGTCTCCAATTTTCCTTTTCTAAAAACAGTCAAAAACATTACAGAGCAACTGTGTTAGCAAATGCTAAAACTAAATAAACTGATTGTTTTAGCATGGCCAAATTAAGGATGTGTTATGGTGTTTAAAAGCAAAAAAAAAAAAAGTTTTATAAAGAATTAAGAGCAATCCAAAACAGCAATAATTTCTCTTTGATCATTTGGAAAAGAATTCTACATGGCCTGAAAACTTACTGACCTGGAAGAATCTATTAACTGAAACTAGGAATAACTTAATAATTTCACATCTTAGTTAGGCAGTGAAACTGAGGTTTGCTTGCAAATACAGCATGGTTCTATAAAAGAAGTCAAGTCACTTTAGCTAATAATTTCTTTATTTAGAATATGAGCTTCATCTCCTTGAAAGCAGCCCAAGAAGTCATCCTGATTTTTCTGAATAATCTCAGCTGGGGGAAAAAAAAAAAAACTAGCCTTGTGTAAATGATGTAAAATTTGGGGTTTTGGTTTTGAAAAGTTATTGACCTTCATTATCAAGCTTCTAATTATTAAAATTCTGATTTGCTTCTAACTAATAAATGTTTTTTGTTGTTTCTTTACTGCAGGATTTTCCAGTTGAAAGACAAAGAAAGCTGATTTTCAAGTGTCAGCTTCATTAGCAACTTCTTCAGTGAGAGAAGGAAATCACCTCTCTTATCAGGATTTCTGGTGCCACTGTGTGAGAAGTAACTGGTGAAGTCTTTAGAAATCAGTTTCAGTGTAGAGATATTCCTTTGCAGGGAAGGAATAGTACATCTGAGACCAAGCAGGACACAGCACTCCTTCATGCTGAAGATCTTATTGAGGACATAAAAATAAAAGTGAAATTCCAGTAGGTTACAAAATTTTAGAGCACTTTAAAAAAACATATGTGTCAATTTGCATAGGATAGGGTGAATCAGTGTGCAGTGTACATACTGGAGTCAAAGATCAAAACTCATACAGTCAACTGATAAGGAAAATGTACAGTTCCTAGAGCAACAGATAAGTCAGTGAGTCTCTTTACTTAGGTCTTTCTTCTGTAAGCCATATAAGAGACAAATCTTTATTCTGACAGTCATCCTTCTGTGAAAATGCAGCAAACGTTTCAGAATCTGGGGCCTAAAAGAGTAAATGGCACCTCTAATTTGTCTCAAAGGGTGCAATCCTACCTCTGTCCCTGACACTGGCCTAAGTCTGTTGTGCAGCATGGAGGAACAACATGTATTTCTTCCTGCATGCACAGCTGACAACTGATGCAAGAAAATTGTTAAGGGATATTATTTTCACAGAGTTTCCTTCCCCACTGCCACACAGGCACACCAGCAGCTGGTTCAGCACCCAGCCCACCTGGAGGTGTGAGGCAATGGGAACTCTCTAAAATAGAGATGCTGCAGCGAGATGAATGGCTTCTGCCAGCGGAGGCCCTTTAGGAGTTTCCGGCTGTCCAGCCCCTGCTGTTCATGTTCATCCTGCCAAAACAAGATGCTTAAACGTCTGCCAGAAGGAAGTCAATCGATTATCATTTCTGAGATTAAAAATGACCCGACAGGTTACCAGTTAACCACCCTTCTGCTGGTTAGTTTCAAGGCACAAGCAGGTTGCATATCAATAACTGATGCTTCAGCTTTGAGGATAATTTGGTTACAGGGGGAAATTTGGGGAAGACTTGAAGAACTGCTGCTGCAGCTGCTGCTGCTGCTGCTGCTGCTGCTGCTGCTGCATGGATTCCGCCTGCTTTCTCTCAGTGGAAAGAGTAGGGTAGTTGGAAGGCTTCTTTTCTGTTTTCCTCCATCCTTTTTAAAAGAAATGCAAAATGTAATCTTGTTTATAAATGCTGCTCTGGGACACGTTATCTGGCTCTGTCCAGCTACTAAAAGGAGTTGCCTGTTCCAGTCTTTTTCAGTATTTTAGTTACTATATTTTTTAATATCTATTGTTTCCTATTTTTTTAATAATAAACTAAAATTTTCAATTATTATATTACTATTATTTTCTAAAAATTCTTCTTCTGTCCCCTTGACCTGGTAAATAATTCCATATCAACTACTGAACTCGGTTCTGCATTATGCCTACCAGCTGTAGCCCACAGCTGTCTGTCCAGCTGTGCTCAGAGAGCAGCAGCCCCCACACCTCTGCCTTGCCTGGTCCAGGTGCTGGGGGTCATCTCCTCCCATTTCCCCTTAAATCCAAACCTTATTGGCCTATTTGTGGTAAATATGGTGGCTTGTGCCGCCAATTAATGCAGCCAGGGCATGTTTTCTGTGGAATTTACAGTTGTTCTGATATTTATTTGTACCAGCTTGCTTAAATGCCTCTTTGGAGGGATGAAATGGTGTTTAGTGGAATGATAATATGTCACTCCAGGTCTGCAAAAGGCAGTGTAAGGTCGGTGAAGAGAAGACTTCACCTTCCAATAGTCAGTTTCTATGTATAAATTGGCACTTGATGCTCATCAAAGAATAAGAAATATTGGATATGCTCTAAATGTCCATTGTATTTTTGAGCCAGCTACCTGATGGAAGTCATCACTTATATGTAAATGAACTGTCAATGGCTTGTCTCTGTTGGCAGTCGCTGGACTGTGAAGGGTATGTCTTAATAAGAACCAAAGCTCTTCACAGACTTTGATTTACTGGAAATAAAATAGGAAAGTCCTCTGAGACTACAAAGGACACTTGTTTCAGATAAAATGTCTAGACAGTAGCAATATATTTGGGGCTTTTATTATAGCGAAACTGCAAATTAGAATGGAGTGCTGAGAAAGTTCCTATGACCCAGCTGAGTTCAAAAACACTGTTTCAGTCTGATCCTTGAAACATTTACACTCAAATAAAGTTCATGAGCATTCAAAAAGTGAAAGAAAAGATGTGCAAGGTCAACGTTCAGGTTTGCTAGAACTCTAGAGCTGCCCAGACTTTACATTCTCTCTGACAAGGAGGAATTTGCAATGCAGCTCTGATTTAAATCAGCTAAAGAAAACGCAAATCACGCATTGTGTTCCACTGCATTAGATAACAGCCTGATTTGCAGTCCATTCCTGTGTGATGGCTTTTTTCTTTGATTATTGAAAATAAAAACAAAAACAGAAGAGAGGTTAATTATGTGAAATGTCACATTTTGGGAAAGAAACATTCAAAAGGAAACTGAAGCAGAATTAGGCTCAGGCATGCTGTCTCTTGTTTTAAGGAAGGCAAATCATACAACATTTCTGGTATAGATTTTGAAACACCCAGTTTATCAAAAACATATTATTTTTACTAAAACTAGTATTTTAATATTATTGTCATTATCAGTTTTTTAACCATCCAGAATATTTTGGAAGATTTACAATTTTTTTTTTTTTTTTAATAATTGGGATAAACCTTATGCCATTTATTGTGGTCTATGTAACCTGAGTTCAGTACTTTTTTCCTAGAGAATTTGCACACCCAATGTAAATATTATACACAAGAGCTTGGGTACTTAAATTAGAACCTTGGTTGCCTGGCTGGAGAATCCAGAAGGCAACGCAGTGAAGCATCAATTTCAAGCACCAGAGTGCTCTGAATCATTTTGTGTGTGATTTATCACAGCTTTCCAGGAATCATCCTGCACTCCTTGTGATTACCTCCTTATCCATCTGTACAGAGATCAAATGGAGGCACATGGTGGAGCACCCTACCAGCATTTTTTCCCAATTTCCTTCTTTGGTACTGGAAACTCTGGCTTTGGTAGAACATTAGTCATTAATTTTCAGAGAATTAATGTGTCCGTGGTCATGTTTTCACATACCTGAAACAACAGCTCTGGGAGGTGTGGACTGTCTGGGAACTGATGTGACACCTTGCATCAGGTAATTAAAAAGAAAAATCAATTTTGTTAACTGTAAGTTTTTTCGTAGTACAGGTTTGTGGTGCTTGGTGGAGAGTAACCTGTGACGAGGGTCTCAGAGCAGAGATTTGTGTGCTGTACTCAGTCTCTGAGCACCAGAGGTCAAGTTGGGATGCAGACAGAAGGCTTAATAATTCTGGCTGACTTCGATGAGCTAATCCATTTGCCATTGCCGTCCAAATATAAAAGCAGGAACAGTTTAAGAGGATCACGCTGAGTCTGCAAGCAATCTGAAATCTTATCTCCAAGATGTACGAAAGACCCCTTCACATTCAATAGCCTGCTGACCCTGGAAGCTGAACAGTGGTAATTCAGGGTCCTTTTGAGTGCATGGAAATCTAGATTCAGCTCAAGGCTTGTGTACCTAGGCAGTCTATTAAATGATCGTGGTTTCTGGTTTTAGTTCCACTGTAAAATTAATGTAAAGCCCTAAGGTTAAATGATACACATTGTCAGCATGATGACTGCATTAGCTGTAGCAGTTCCAAAAATAAAATTTATTTGATAGTAACTGAATTTCTACATAGTCCAACAGATGAGTCATCAGATAATGTCCACAGAGATCAATTTTATTTATACTTTCAGAAGATTAATATTCACTGTTTTCTAAATCTAAGGGTATGCATAACACCAGACTGAATTAAATCTAAGAAATGTAAATGGATAATCAGAATGTCTTTTGGGGCTTCCTGCTGATTCAATATTTGATACTGTGATCGTAGCCACAATGTACCATGTTCTCTTTTATCCTGTCATATGGCTGGTAAATACCATTACAAATACAAAATTAACAGACTCAATCCCATACAAGTGTAATTTGATGCAAGTCATAGTATGATGTTTACAGACTCCTCAAGAAGTCTTTGTATCCCATCTATCCCTGCATGCAGTCCTTCAAATATTTGACAAGTCACTGCTGTCAGAGAGTACAAAGCTGGAGAAAACCCACATGAGGTATTAGAAAATTGAGGTTAAAAAGCACAAAGAAATCAGATTTAGATCATCAGCTTTAACTGAACAAAGGGCAGTATTCTTACCTATATCTTCATTGTTTTGAAGCATGGGAATCAAACATTACCTGTCATCACAGAAATCATGGAAAAGGCTGTTTTCTCCATTTCCTTGACATTATAAGAAGTACAGTGTCATAGTAGTTTCACTGCCGGAGGTATTATCTGGAATATCTATTTTGCATTCATGTTAGTGCTATATTTAGAACCTATTTTTATTCTGCCTAAAGTAAACAGTACACTAGACCTTAATGCACCCTCTAACTCCAGACATGGGCACAGAGGATGTAGGCTAAAAATAGTTATTACTCTAGAAGAAAAAATTTGTTTGAAAGCCGTCACCTGAACTCCCAAGCAGTAGTGAATGATTAGGACTCACTTGTTTTCTCTGCTGGAGAGAAACCTCCTCAGCAGATCTTCTTTTGCAGTTGGCAAATTTAAAATTTGTACAAAAATAGTAGAAGAGAAATTTAGAAGAATTTTAGTATGCCATTAACTCCTGCAAGAGGACAAAGTATTCTTTGTGAATTCCTCCCAGCAACAGTCACTTTTCAGTGCTTTATATTCTCCATTGGGAATAAGGTAGTTATCAGTAGGAGTATCAGTGAGGAAGAAAAATAAAATTGTTTATTATTGGACCAATTGGGCTCAGGGAAATGAAGGCCAAATTGTTTTTTGCTTGTCTGAGTTTGATTTTTAGTCAGTCTGGATGTGTTTTTTGTTTAGCAGAGAACTTCAGTGAAGAGTATGTTGTTTTATGACTGAGGCCAATAGAAAGTCATTGGCATAATAAAACTGCAGATTTTACTATTTCAGCGCAGCTGCTCTGTGACTTTTAAGCAACTGTGAAATCACATTGTTTAAACTGTGTTTGTAGGGGCTGATGCCTGGATCCATTCTTTTTCCTCCTTTTTTTTCTGGAGAAGTCAACAGAATCAACAACTGGTGTTGCAGTCTAACCATCTTGGTGAGTGTTCGCAAACCTCCATTCGGAAACAACCACCTGGTCACCTGTGCTCCACTCATGTATGAAAATGAGCGTGATGTTACAAGTACCATCAATTAATATGCTAATACTATTTCACTGGTGAAAATATATTCATTTAATGACAAACACACTTGTGTGGATACACACCAATTACGTGCAGACCAGCATTTCAATTTTTTTTACAACTGTTTTCTGACTTCTTCGGCTGCAGCAGTTGGTAGTATTAAGACATACTTTTACACCGCATTTTATCAAGAGTGTATATATTCCATTCTTAAGAAGCAGTTTTTGCTCCTCATGGGCCAAGTTCTTTGCAGTGAGAGGTGAATTGTGGACCTATGCCTTCCCGCCATGAGCCTGTGATACCATAAGCATCCACAAATGTGAGAATTTATGCAAGTGGTATCAAAGTGGTTCTGTGTGCTTGCCAGAATGGTGACAAGGAATAGCTTGTCTACAGTCAGGGTCACTACTGAGTTACGGAGTAGGAGCTAATTATTGTGGCGATTGGCCCTTAAGATTGAGGTGGCCGATAGGTCAAGAGTCATGAAGAAAAAATGATAATCTGGTTCAGACATTTCTGTATATTTTGTTTGGCTTTTGAGCTTTGCTGAGAGCCTCAAAAAAGGAGTCCAGTAGCTGCTGCCCTGAAAGAAAAATGGGATGTAGAGGAGGCACTGGAGAGACAGGGAAAATGAGACAGAGTATTTGAATTGGACAGCAAATTTTTGATATATTAGAAAGATATATTGTGATATATTTTACTTCAGAAAGACACAGAAAAAAAGACCACATACACCTTTACAGGTATTTTCTGGGATAAAAACCTCATAGGAATAACTGTGCATCAAAGGACCAATAATGCAGATTACATCCACCCTAAAGTTAACACAACCGGAAGGTTCTTACACAACTCATCAGCCTCTTGTGCGGGGGGTGTACCTGGTAGCCTGATTTCTAATCCACAGAAAGGAGGTGTAATGCCAAGACATTATTCCTTTGCCACACAGGTTGTTCCAGAGTGGGCATGGGGAAACTGAAAAAGTAAGGCACAGTTTTGGTTTGAGTCTTGTTTACACAAACATTCTGTGGTTGTAGGATAGCTTTTGGAGCAGTAAAACCATACTTGGATTTTATTAATAATACCATAGCTCTCTGGCATTAATATGGTCATCAGTAGTGGGTAGCTATTCCTGTATTTGGATTTGAATGATGACTCCTGCACACTGAAGAGGGAAGTTGGGGCGTTGTAATTAATGATCAAGTTCCCTTCCAACCCAAATCATTCTATGATTTCATGAAATTGTAACCATTTTCCCTGCATACAGTGCTCCTGCATGACTGAACAGAGACACCATTTACCCTGCAATGCATAAAAGGAGTGGGCTAATGCATGGAATGTACTGGTTAGATAAAACCTTCACTCAAGTCTGATATCTTTTCTTCATGTGCATACAAAAATAACAGCTCAGGGATTCAGTTTCTATTTTGTTTATCCTCTGCACAAAGAAAACAAAAGTGCATCTGTTTCTTGTCTTTCTCACTCATTTCTTTGCCATCTCAATCAAATTGAGACGAATGGCTTATGCTTGTCCCTTGAACAATAACACTGCTCAAATACATAAACTGGGATCTCCTTCTGACAAGTTTTCATTATGGGATAAGTCAAGCTGGCATTTACCTAGAGTTCACACTTTCAAAGACTCTAGTGTCAGACTCTGTCTATACTGTGTTCTAAAACCAGTAAGCTGTATTGCACAAATGTGCTGAAGAAAAGATGTGGCATTTGCTGTGAGCCTGGAAATTCAAGTACCATAAAACCTTCCCAGCAAGGCATGTAACGAGAGCTTATCAGGTTCCCTTGCAAGGAAGGGAAGAGAAGGCTTCATCCAACTGGGACATCAGGAGTGATCCCTTGGGTTCATGCACAACAGTTGGAGAGGAGAGAGGAGGTGGATGGGAGCGAAGAACGCAGTAAATTCACAAACTGGAAGGAGCAGAGAGGTCTGCTGCTTCCCAAAAAGAGAGTCTAATTGAAGTGGGTGTTTCCCCAGAGTTTCCAGCAGAATTCAGGTACCAGGTTATGAAGTATGGTTCTAAAACCAGGATGATGGCTAAGGTTTAGCATGTTTTAATATGGGGGTGTCAATTCTTTAATAACCATAGGATGAACAAAGGAGTCAATGAATGAATGTGGTATTGAATGTCTATTCCTGAGAGCAGAATTCATCTCTGTTTGTTATTGGAAGATTTTGCGTGCTTCAAAAATATGAAAAACACAATTATTCATAAAGTCCTGCATCTCCATTTGTGTCTTTTGAGGCTGACAACATAGACATCAAACAGCAAAACCCATGGGCAGCCCCAGAGCTGGGGTTAAGATAAACCTACAGAAGGGGGTGCCTATAGTACACCTGAAACTTGAAGAGGGGACAGAGTAACATGTTGGCTTTGTGGTCTTGATGAAAAGAACCATATCTCTGACTTTGCAGCCTCGGGTGTCTTACATCCACAATGAGGTGCTTGATCTATTAACTATTTGTAAGCCTAGAATCTTTGTTGTAGTGGCATAAATAACTATTGGCAGAGAGAATTCCTCCAATGTAGAATTCACGCACTTACTGCTGATCTAGGGCACAAGCAATGGAGTTTATACCTTCTGCTCACATCTAACCTACTGGCTGCAAATGCACCCCAAATTAACCACACTTAAATTGTGCTGGGTTCTTGCAAAGGCAACAAGATTTATTCTGGGCTTGACTTGATGGCAGGAAATGTAATAGATTTTTGCAGTGCCTTGGTATTATGTAACAGACACATGGTAAAGCACACGCAAGAAAGCGAATATCAAACTCACAGTGACAATATGACATTCAAGACACCCAGCGAGACATCAGCTTGGTGTGTTAGGATGGGGTTGCAGCACAGGAGTTATTCCTGAGTGGGTAAGAAGCACCTTTAAAACTCCCCACTGAAATGAGAATGGGTTTGTATTTTTTCCCCTCCTGTTTAGCAGAAACAGAAAGAAATCAGTAAGTAGGAAGTTCTGAGACTGCAAGGTTATAAAAAGGAAGAGCCTCAACTTTCCAGTAGAAGTGAGGATCTGGTAGCATTTATATATTTTGAGTTTGCAGAACATGACATGATACAAGTGTTTCTTACCTCAAAACAAAGAGAAGGTGGTGCTTTATTATTGGGAATTGGGCTGCCTTTGTTTCCTCCTGCCTTCTCCACTTGCTTTATTCTTTTTCAAAAATTTGGTGCAAGAATTTGGAGATCAGGAGAACAGCACTGATGTAATAATAAAATATACATTTCAGAAAATGATAAAAGAAAATATATTTTAAAAATCAGGTTAATACCTGATAGCCTACATATTTATAATTGAAAGCTGTGCAGGAAGGAATTACATTTTGTTCACTCAAAATTGGTCTAATCCCAAAATATAAAATCTTCCAGGATTTCAGGAACTAATAAATCTATCAATCAGAAACCAAGGGATAAAAACACCTGAAACTGACAATAGGATATAAAAGATAATAACAAGAAACCTCTGCTGAAAATAAATGTCTGTCAAATGGAGAAAGTTAAAACTGGTATTGCAGTCCAAAATATTTTTTTTGTTTTTTATTTTTAACTAAAGCCTCTTTAAGAGGCCCAGTGGCCTCTTTAACCATGGATTTCTGAGCTTTAATTGTTTAGCACAATGTCTTAACAATCCTTTAATGAAATTTTAAAGGATTCATTAAAAAAAAAACACCCCACGGTTTGGTTGAACTTTAATCCATGAACTAAAACCAATCTGATTTTGCAGCAGGAGTATCTGGAAGTGGATACAGCGCAGTTCTTTCATTGACATCACATTTGCTGCTGGAGCTACTCCAGCCTCACTGGAGGTTTACATGCAAACCTGACTCACTGTGGGTCTCCCATTCACATCTGATCTGGTTCCAGATCTGATGTCAATGGAAGCACTGTATACTCTATGCTGATGCTATTCAGCTTGGCCTCCCTCCAGAAACTTAATGTCTTTCTTCAGTTGCATCAGTGCCTCTGAGCAAAAAGAGAATGACATCCGTATGTTTCAAGATTAAAGCCGAGTCAACATTTCCAGGGAAAAAAAATGTAGGCGCTTGTAGACCTATAGTAATACAGTGAAGGGGTAAATTTCCTGAAATAACAGTTTCAGTCTCAGAGCTGCTGAGGCCATCGCGTGTGTTACATTTTCTTGAAAGAGATCAGCAGAAAGATACATGAAGATTGCCATGGTTTTCTTTTGGCAGCTAAATTTTGAACCATATAATTTACTGTATATTTTTAAGTCAAAGAAGATGATTTGGCAACAAATATGCCAATAAATTCTCATTTAAAGAATGTGAAAGAGGAGCTAACTCAGAAAGCTGAGGAAGAGGACTCGTAGCCTTTTCCTGCACGTGAGCAGGGCTCAGAGATACTTTCTGAGGAGAAATTTGTATGATTGCAGTTGCATTATGCAAGAATGCAAACAGATCCCTAAAAATTAAAGTCACTTGCATGCACACTGAGAACAGCCTGGCATTTTAAAATAATTTATTGAAGGATTCTTCAAACTAGCATCATTCTTCCAAAAGTATAATGTCCTATAAATATATTTTGTAATATGTCATGAAGGAGATGAAAGGCTAGAAAGGACTCAGTAGGGTAACTCCAAGGATGTTTTTGTTAAAAAAAAATTTAATATTTCTTCAGTAAGAGTGAGCTAGGAAATAATTGGTCCTTGCCAGATACTTTTATTTGTTAAAAAACAGTTTCTGAATCTGTTTTCTCTGTATTGGCAGGTAAAGTGAGCTAAATCCTTAGATCTCTATGAAGTTAAGATGACACTAGCTCTTGTTTGCTATGGAAACCCAACAGACAGTTCTAAGCACCACCAAGTTAGATAAGCACGACCCTGACTTTAGCTTATCCATGTCTCCTGACCAAAAATCTGATCATGGTTGTTTGAACTGCTTGTTAGTTTCCCTGAGCCTTTATTCACAAAACCACTATCAAACACCACAGTCAGGGCATTTGTAATATACCAAACTGCTTTGGAATGCATAAAAAGGAGCAAAACATGCAGCATTCTGTGAGGGTGATCACTTTAGAAATAGCTGGAACAATTCAGGATAGGTGCTCATATGTTTGTTCACCTCAGTTACTGGTGAAAAAAGAGGTTGAGAGACTGAAGGAAATGAAGAATGTGCTGGTATTTTCCTCTTCTTCTCCATGGAGGACAGGGGAAGAGCCATGGTGTGCTGAGATGGGAAAACAGCAATTCCATGATGTGCCCCTGCCTTCTGGTCTGTCTGCAGGCATGTTCAAGTGCACTTAGCAGATACTTTTCATAGCTTTCTAAAGCATTTTCTTTCACTGCTGTGTAGAAAAGCCACACATGAGAGATCTTTTTTTTTATTAAATCTAAACATAAAAAGAAAATTTCACAAATCTGTTGGTCTGGCTGTTTCCCAGTCATGTGTCATCTGAATTACATTACCACAATATTCCAGACGTTAAATTAAAGACAGTAGGAACAAGTATAGTTGACATCTGTGCAGAATTTAAAACTAAGGAACTTCCAGTGGTTTCTTTAATCCCAGCCAAATTATGGCTTTTACCACACTCTTCCTTCTATAATGCCAATTTTTTTTCTTCTCTCTCTCTCAAATAGACTCACAAGATCACAACCATGCAGCTGCAAGGCGTCCTACGCTGTTCCTGTGTGGGCTGGCCATGCCAGCAGTCGCACCAGGGAGAGGATGCTGGCTCATCTCTGAGCTACCCCCAGATTCCTTGCTTTTTGGTACCACCTGGAACATGCAGTGCCTGGAAGAGGTAATCTCTCCTGTGCCAGTAACAGCTTTCATACCTTGTTTTGTCCAATATTGGAAAGAAATTAGTAAGAGTTAAATTTCTTTGCTGGGAGGAGTGTCCAACAGTGGAGCATGGCATCCAGGGAGACTGTGAAGCCCTTGGGGATTTTCAAGTCTTGCATTGGCACAGGTGTGGCTGACCTGACCTAGTGCCACAGGGACTTGGATAGGTCACCTTCAAGATTCCACTCCAGTAAATGTTTTTAATAATCACTGCTCCAACCCTGGGTAAATGGGCAGAGACCATTGATAGCAACACAGAACTGATTGCTTAATTGTAGCTATGACTTCTGATAATTCCTCCATGGTGAGGTGGAGGGGGGTTGTGTTTCCTCCTCTTCTTAGGCTCAAAGATGGTAATGGCTCATAGTAAACATGCCTAGAAGCAGTCAGATATGTGGTTAAACTGAACGAGCCACCTTTTGTTCAGGGCAACTAAACTCCCCTATGAGTGGTGGTGGTGGAGAAAGCCACAGCTCAAGGCGAAGCCTGCTGTGGTCAGATCAGCTAGGACCTGAATCACATGCACACACATGAGGGAGAGAGAGAGAGAGAGAGAAAACAATACTTTTTTTGGCTGAGGCTGGCAACTCCTGCTCTAAATCAGTGGTGCAGGCAGGGGCTGCCTGCTCTGGTGCTGCACCTTCCCCTCTACTCCTACCCTTCAGTGCCACCGCTGTTCCCGGGGCTCCTCTCTGCAATGTGTCCATGACACAGGCTGGCACACTTGGGAGCCAACCAGGATGTCTGGTGACTCCCTGCATCTCCTTGTTTTCCTCCGTATTTGTTCAGCTGTGAGTATATTTGGAAACTCATTGGTGGCAAATGGGCTGCTTTGACTTTGCAGAAGAAGAGTGTGGTGAAGACACTGTGTTTTCCACATTATCTGATTGATACCAGTCTTCTTTCCTCTTAATTGAAACAATCCACTATGGCTTTGAGATTGCCCTAACCACACAGGCCAGGAAAGAAAAAAAAAGGAATAATTTTCCATTTTGGCTTTGTATGTCTAAACATGAACGGTATTTTCTATGGAGCTGATCGGGCAAAAGTAAATAAAATGTTGTATATTGCCTCAGAAGAAACAATTCCTCTACCTTTGATATTTCCACCAAGAAATATTTTGGTGTGGAAAAGCTGTAATTTTGCATGGTCTTTTCCCAAGAGGGAGAGGAATAAAATAACTTGAGCAAACATTGATGTTTTCTACCATAACAAAATGAATACTTTGCATAGAAACACAGGATCTTCTTATGCTTCTGGGCAGTCCTGTTTCCTTTGTGTTTGTTATCCCTCAGAGGTGAAAATTGCAACTGGAGTTCTGCTTCTCAGGTTGCAAGGTAGGGTGGTTAGGTATGGTTCCTGGACAGGGGGGTGGCAGCCAGTCATGGAGGCCAAGCAGACCATGAGGCACATTACAGCCAAAGTGCCATCCTTGATTCTTCCCCACTTTCCCAGCCCACCCAGCTGTAAGTGAAATCNTATATATAAATACTGGTGCTCTGGCAACCATCACACGTGTGTTGCATCTTGTTTGTCAGGCAGAATGTGACCACAGATCTTGCTCTTAGCTTGGGAAGGAGGCCATGAGACCCCCCCTCTTCTGGATGGCCAGCAAAAGGTGGAAATTAAAGATAAAATAAAGGCTCCACAATGTCTATTATTTGCTTGTTAAGTGCTGGCAATCTGCCCTTGGGGCCACAAGGCAGAAGTGTGAATTACGACCATCCCCTGCAACATCTTCACGTTGTGATCCAAACCTCAGCTTGTGTATCCACACAGGCCAAGTGAGTTTTAATAGTGTGTAGGAAAAGTCCTGTGAGTAAATCTGTGCATGTGGGTCTCTCCGAGGGAACAGAGAGGATGGAACTATATATGATGGTTTATTTCTATTTCCTTGTTCTTTTTCATTTACTTGCTATTCAGTTATGATTTTTAAACAGCTGCAAGAAATGAGATTCAAATAAATAGTCCAACTGTTTTTTAACATCAACCAGATATCTGATATCTTCTTGGCAATCTGGGATCCAGAAATCAATGAATAAATTGCCGTCATCCCGTAACTAAAATAGTCATCTGAATAAGCACAGCACAGATGTGCCCTTTCACTTCAGTAACATGTACTGTAGGCAGAATACCTTACACATGATGCAATTTTTACATTTCATAATACATGCTTTTTTGTGAAACAACATGTGTTTCCAGTTGTGGTTGTTTGAAGGTACTGCTATAAATGATGGCTGTTATTGTGTCTGTTGATGTTGGCTAGTCATCCTAGAAACCTTTTTTCTCCCTGCTAGTAGAAGAGATCACTTTAACACAAATTAGCTCAATAAAAATATTTATTAAAACAACAGTCAACAATCTGCTCCTCCTAGCATGCATCCTGTACGGTATTAGAGTGAAAGCACATATTATCATGTTGCTAAAAAGAAAATTAATGAAATAAAAAGATTTTAAAAAGAATAAAAGTAAACAATCTGCTCTATCAGGCAGCCTAACTACTTAGGTGTGTAATTATAGAAATGACACAATGTTTATGCAAGTGTCTTCAGAATAACAATAAAGTGCACTGTGTTTTCTACCAAGGAAGGTTTACTTGAATAAATATGTGATTAGCCTGGCAGGGCTACTCACATGACAACAGAAGGGTAAACAGGGAGAGGCATTCCCTCATGCACAGTCAAAAGGGCGTAAAGGCAAGGCTCTGGAATATGAGGTTTTATCCATGTCTGAAAGGTTAGGACTCAGTCTCATTAGTCTTTAGCCGTGATCCAGGTGTTTGTGCAGAAGGGGTAGGCAGTGTAAATAGCGCCTAAAGCTGTGACACTCAAGGCTCTCCACTGTGTCAGGTGAATGAGAAGCTGAAAAGGTGGGAGGATGCCTGTTTGCATTTAGTGATCATGTGTGTCTTGCTTTGTCACTGTGTCTGTTCCACTTTTTATATCCCGTTTGCTCCTGGTCCAAGAAAGAAACCTAACCTCTATGTCTTACTTCTGGATATCTCTCTTAATCACTCAGCTTGCAGAGCAAACTCATCCTCTTTGCATCGAATTCTTACTCTTTACAGCCTTCTTTCATCTCTAATCTTCCCACTGTGGCAGGAAAATGTGCCCTGCAGCAATGCCTTATGATGTCAGAATGAGAGGCTTCTGGCTGGATGAGCAAAAGGATATTTAAAAGGAAATTTTAAATGTACAAGTTCTGACCACATAGTCATCACTGACCTCAAAAATGAAGGGAAGGGCCTCTCTGGAGCTTGACCTGCAGTTTGCCTTCTGCAGCCTCTAAAATACTACAGAGTAGAAAATACTGTTGATTTGAGGGATGGCCTGCATCCTTTCTGTGCAAGGGTTCATGGTCACAAGGTGACAGTCTCTGGAGGGCTGGGTCCTCATCGTCTGAGACCAATCTGTTTTCTGTGGCATTTCAGCAGATCTGAAGCTGGCAAACTGCTTCAATCTGATTGCCAGAATAGCTTGTCATGGTATTTGGGTCACATTAATAGCTGGATCTCAGTCCAGTTATTTCCCTATGGTGCTATGGCCACGACTCTACTCAGTGGTAGAGTAGGGGTGGCCCAAGGTGCTGGCACTGCTGGTAAAAATGAATTGGGTCATCTCAAGGGTGTAAAGAGATTTTGACCACTTTTCCCACAGGTAGAATTGGAAGATGGGATCTAGTGTCAGCAATCTGGGATCAAGTTTCGGAAGACTTTGCTTCAATGTCTCTTCTGTAATGGCATGATAAGACAAAAAAGCAGCAACAACTGCTGCTGTGGGGAAGTGTTTCTCTTCTTATGTGGCCTGTGAGTCCCTTCCAGGTACTTTCAGGCCTGACCCACATTGTTCTGCACATCACAACTCTTTTGAGCTTTCCCAGATCGGATTTTGGTTTTCCTTTTTCAATACATTATTTGTATTTTGTTATGGTAGCAGATATGTGGGAATACTTGTAGCTCTGGCTTAACGAATTTCCTGGCTGTGGTAGAGACACTAACTCCTAAGGAGCCTGGAAAGTCCTTGCTTTAAAGGAAAAATATGGGAAGCCTAGTGGTGTTATAACATTGATTTTCAAAAATTATGGTTATCATAACTTTTACCTGGGACGGTTCCCCTAAAATTGTTGCCTTTTCTCCTTAAATAAGCCTGAATTACTCTCACTTTTTTCACCATTCCTCATGTATCCTTAAAATTTCCAAAGGAGATCCTGGAAACATCAGCACTGTATTTGCTTTAAGCTATGCAAGGAATTTAACACACTTACAAGTAATCCAGACTTGAACACAGATGCCAAGAATAACTAGAAATATTTTGGAAATCCATGTAGATTTGGGTCACTAGGGCCCTTGGTGTGAACAGCCAAATGCTCTGTGCCCTCTGCTCACTGATCTCAGGAGGGAAAGGGGACCAGAAATGGCTACAGACCAAAGAAGAGCTAAAATGCAACACCTGTAAGTGCAAACCTGTGTTCTGAAGGACACCCTCAGAGCTAAGGCTGAGCACTCTTTCAATAGCTAGTAAAGAATCAAGGCACTCCTGTGCAAGGACAGGGCTGGATGTGCATCAAAAATTAACAAGATCCAGCAGATCAGAGGCTCATTTGGCACTCATAGACACTCTCTCTACCAGCAAAGGTATCCCAGAACACCACAGAGTATATACCACTCTTTTGGATACTTGGCATCAGGGTGGTGCATGTCACATCTTGATTGTACAGTTGCTGGGACACTTGCAGTGGAGCTGCGATGTTTTTCCAAAGCGCGTTTGACCCAGGGTGTCAATGCCCAAGTTTTGACCAAGGTCTGAAGTTTTTCAAATCCAGCCATGCTTGCATTCAGGAGCTGGAGAAAAGCATTACAGCAGACTGCATGAGAGAGTTAATCAAAGTGGGGTGAGCCTTGCAGTGTTGGCACATCCAGCCACTGCCAGTGCTGAGGTCATCTGTGAGCCTCTGAGTCCTTGACCTGCATCGAGCCAAGCTGTGAGTCCTCCCACAGTGGGAAAAGTTAAATCACTTTTGGGGCACTTAAGGAGACTGTGTAAAAATATTAGAGGTCTATCAGCACTTGCATGACTTAGCCTAAATCTTCTCAGCAGAGCAAATGTTCACAGTCTGAGGGGAAATCTTGCCTGTAGCTGTGTGCAGACCAACTAACTTAGTCTGAAAGGACCAAATTAACCTTGGATAAGAGCTTTTTGTGCATGGATGGTTAGTGGATTAAAGGAGATGCCTAAGTGAAAGCCCAAGCTAAACGAGGGGAAGGAGCAGTCCTGGCCATGCACTTGTTCAGCCCAGCCCTGCTTCTCTCACAGAGAATTTCTTGTCTGCAAGAAAGACACCACGGTGCTGGAGCATGTCGAGAAAAGGGCAATGGAGCTGTTGAAGGGTCTGGAGCACAAGTCTGATGAGGGGTGGCTGAGGGAGCTGGGGGTGTTCAGTTTGGAGAAAAGGAGGCTCAGGGGAGACCTTATCACTCTCTACAACTGCCTGAAAGGAGGCTGTAGCCTTGTGGAAGTTGGTCTCTTCTCCCAGGTACCAAATGATAGGATGAGAGGAAATGAAGTCAAGTTGCACTGGGGAAGATTTAGATTGGACATCAGGAAAGACGTCTTCATGGAAAGGATTGTCAAGCATTGGAACAGACTGTGGAGTCACCAGCCCTGGAGGTATTTAAAAGACATGTAGATGTGGCACTTGAGGACATGGTTTAGTTGTGGACTTGGCAGTGCTGGGTTAACAGTTTGACCTGATGATCTGAGGAGTCATCTCCAACCCAAATGGTTCTATGGTTCTCCCATCCTACACCTCGGTGCTGTGGGGCTGCAACAGGCTTCTCAGCCTGCACTTCTTGCACTCCTTCCAGGGCTACTGGCAAAGCTCAACAGGAATATTGGGCTAACAGTTTAAAATTTATTTATTGAGAGCTGGTAACTCCTTCTAGATTTTTTTTCAGACCTGCCCACTCACACTTGACAGGAAAAGAAGGGATCTCCTGCTGCTCCCCAGCACGTGGCCACCTTGGCTGCAGCCCACCAGGCAAGCACCTGCATTTGGAGAGCAAGTATCAAGTTAAGAGCCCATTTTGGACATCATCATCTTCTTTCAGTGAGCAGTGATATGTTCCAGCTATACCCCACTCACTACACGGAGAATAAACATGACTTATGGCTGCTGGTGTCATTTGCAGGACATAGACGGACTGCTGCCTATTGGCTCCATGCTGACACAGGATCAGTGATTGTCTGACAGACTGAGATAAGACTATTCCTTTTCAAGATGCTTCCAGGTTACTGAGAATATAAAATCAAAAGCTGTCTGGAAATACTGCTCAGCGCTGCTGGTGTCTTGGAAAAAGCCATGCCCAGTAAAAAGGACAACAGCCGGCATGAATATTCAGGGCAGGAATTACAGTCAGGACAACTAAATCAGTAGGTCTTTAAGACTCAAATTAAGCTTGAAGCTGCTTAAACCATTTCTTTCAGGACTCCTTTTGTATACCTATAGAACAGAGGGAGTAGCTGACTTGCTGTTGTACTGTGCACTCTCCTGTGGTGCCAGAATGCTCTTCTGGCAGTCAAAGTCATACAGGAACAGTCTCAGATGTCTTTCAAGTTGAAAATTGGGTCCAACCTGCTGTGTAATGAGCAAAGATCAGGGAATCACAAAGATGCTTATGACCATTTTTTGATTCTCCAAATTTGACTGGAGACTAAATGGATTAGACCAGAATCTCCAGTCTGCCCTCATTGTTACACTAAAAATATTTTACTGTAACTTTGCAGATGGCAAGATTGACATAATATCCACTCCTTTATATTTAAGTTTTAAGGTAGCCTTATAAGCAGATCTTTTATTTGCCCTGCTATGGAAGTAAAGCAATGCAAAGATATTTACAGAAATTACATTTTGATATATATCAAGCAGCAAAATGAAATTAATATAAAAATACATATATTTATGTTCTTTAATCAGCAGCTGGAGTTAATAATAACTGAAGTTTGGAGTTAATTATAACTGAAGCTTGGACTATTCATTTTTATGTTTAGGACAAACCCCCTGAGGTTTCTGCGACCAGGATTTTATAGCCAGAGACAAGAAATTTTGCCACCGCTGGAAACACACATATTCCTGTCAAGTCAGAGACAGAAAATAGTCATCTTGTAGGAACATGCCCAGATAAACCTAAAAGGTAGGATTACTTTAGTCATGGAAGATCTCTCTCATAACTCCTATATATTGCAGACAGTAACAATCACTGGGAAAACTTAAAATATTCAAGGAGAGACACAAAATATAAAATAAATAGTTAAAATGCTTCCTTTTTCAAACCTGTCTAGATGAATAACTACCACCAATCAGAACCAGCAAGTGGGAGACCTAATTCCAGAGAGATGGAATTTCATTAGCGTGTGTTTGAGCTGACTAGGACACAGTTTTCCCACACAGCAGAATTTAGGATTTGCCTTCTCCTTCCCATTCCTTTCACCAGAATGGAATCCAAAATTTGCAAAGACGTTTTGTGGAGTCTGAAGCTCATTCCTGGCAAGTAGGTCTGTGGAAGATCTCAGTCTTTAGGGAGTCTGGGGCGAAGTGGCTGTGCTGTCCTTTTCTGCTTCTGAGGCAGGAGAGGCTTCTGTGTTTGCACTCCTCCACTCTCCCTCTGGTTAAAAGTAAACAGTGGACAAGAGGGATTATACAGGTTAAAGTTCAGTGGAAAATAACTCTTGCAAAGCATTTTGATTCTGATGAAAAAGCATTTTCTTTTGCTACATAAAAGGAAAACACGACCCCCACCCTGTAATAGCTCTGTTGTGTATGCAAGCAAACACAATTCCCCCCAACAATAGCTCTATTTTGCATGCAAGCGTAGACACATTTCCCTTTGTTGTTTTTTTTTAATGGAGTGCTTTCAATAGAAAATGGTATTTAGTGCTAAGTATTAGTGCAGATCCCTCACAAATGTTTGTTGCTGGAAAGAGGGCCCAGGAAGGAGGGACATACATAGGTAGGTGAGTAGGTGGATAGACAAACAGCTACCTAAAGGCAAGGAGAGAAGAGGCAAATATGCAAAACTTTTGTTTGAACTGCACTGACCATTATTTCCTGGGCATTTTCTCGATGGAGTCAGAAGACCTTGTGTCTAGGTAGCTGTAGTCTGACAAGGTTTGATGACAGAGAAGCAAACAAAACATCATTCATAAAACATGTCCACAGTACCTGCACTACAACCAAGTGGGTCAGCTGGCAGTGTAGGAGGAGCTGGCTGACAAGACCTGGAAAGTCAGAGCAGCTGCACTCAAACCCCCATTGCTATTTATTATTTATTCAATTTGTTGCTCTTAAGATGGGACATGCAGAACAACAAAAATTTCCTTGGCCTTTTAGAGGCTGCTTGAGCAGATCAAATGGATGCCTGTCAATGGGTTTACCTCATAGGAGAGCACTTACCATCACCAACAAGGAGGGTGTCAGGACAGGACTGGCAGCATTTTCTAAACTGAGAGCTGTCTGAAGCGTGGGCTCACATGAGGGGACTCGTAGCCCTGGGTCCTACAAAGCAGGCAGCCTGTTGGAACAGTGCTGATCCTGCTCGCCTACAGCCATCCCTGAGGGTATGTACCCTGAAGCCAACCTTGCTAACTGGAATGCTGCCAGGAGGCAAACTTAAACACCCACCAGGATAACCTACATCTGCAGCAAGGCTTTCTTTTCTTATCAATTGGCTGTGGTAAGATTTCTCACTGAAGAAAGACAGTTCCTTTTCATGCTGGAGAGAAGTAACTGGAAAAGAAAAGAAAGACAATACTGCTTTTTGTAGGAAATAATGATTTTATTAATTTTGCTTCTCTGTTTGTCTTGCAAGTGGCATGATGTGACCCTTCTCTGAAGAAGAAAGGACATAGCTGCAGTTAGCTTGGGAATAAATATGCTCCAGAGATACAAAAGCCTGGGCTCTGCACTAACCACAGCAACATGACTTCTGTTTTGGAGCTGTTTCACATCTGTTCAAAGAGAAGCACAGGCAGCTGGAGTTCACATCTGAGTGGAAAATAGCATGTACACATACCCATATGTATGCTGAAGAGCCTTTGAAGCACAGACAAAGCCTATGAGAAATAAAAGGGAACATATCTCATGTTAACATCAGCTAGAGGAGTTCAATGCAATCTTTACCTAGCAATGAGGCTGAGGACCTAGGTCTACCATCTTTCTCAGGAATGGGAGATTGATGCTGAAAGATGGATATAAGTGAGGGGGTGAAGAGTAATTTTTTTTTTTTTTTTTTGCATTGGTCAAACTGTGTAAAGGAGGGGATAAGTGCTCTTTCCCGGAATTTGCCACCATTGTGCATGGCTGTTTCTCAAGACAGTCTTGAGCTGGGTTCACAGGTCTTAGATGGAGTAAATTTTAATCTGTTCAACACTTTTCCCCAAATTATCTTAGACATCAATGCCAGACTAGCCCCTGCACGGCTGCGGGTGAGCTGGCACTTGGAGCCTGAGAAAGCTTCCTGAGGGCCTGTATCTTAACCAGCCATGCATGTAACGTCTTCACAACTGCAACTTGTGACAAAACCCAGCACTGCTGGGGATTGATGACATAGTGACAGCTTCACTACAAGCTGAGTGACCCAACAGTCTGACCACAGCCTCAGCCAGAAGTTCTTTGGGATTTCTTCCCTGAGCTTTATTTTCTTCTCTTTGTGCTTAAATCTCCATGTCATTGTTTTTGTAGGTGAGCTATGAAGCAGAAGCCATAGACTTTGAAGGAGATCCTGCAAGTATTTCAGCCGTGTATTGCTGCTACTTTGTCACTGGTCTTCATTTCTTTGTGTAGCTTCAGCTCTGTCGTTGTCCCTGATGAAGTGATGTTACAGAGCAATGTCTTTTTAATTTTGCCTGCTTCAAAATGAATTCTGGTTTTATTTCTCAGCATAATGCCCACCCTACATCTAGTTTACTTATGATTTATATTCTGTTGAAAGTTATGAGCCTTCATGAAGCCTACTGGCTAATAATTAATTAAGCTCATTTTAAGTCATTAATCTATTGTTCTGCATGATCTTTCCAGAAGACATTTAAGATGTCTGATGCAATGTGTATTCTCAGCCCTTTTAATGCAAGTCTTCTCTATAAATGCCTGCCTTTATTTTCCATTTGCATCACTTGCAAATGATTATCTACACAAGCCTAATGGTTTACAGTAACCCTTCAAAAAATAGGTACTTGAGGTGAACCCATTTAAGAGGACTTTTTACAAAAGTCTAGCACTTCACCCAAGCACCTTACGAGCAGAAAGCCAAGTGCACTAAATGCATCAGCATCATGATAGCCTAAACCCATTTGCTGTGGTATTGAGGACTGACACAAAAACGACCCTGGGCCTCAGTACATGGAAATTACTTGTAATTACTCCATATTTTCCAACCCTCAACATGTTCATCTCATAACTCTTTGGTAGACACTCCTTTGAGCTGTCTCTGACATTATCAGGGGAAATTCTGAGATCTCTGCTGGAGCTCTCCAATTTGCAGCTGTGTAGCTGACCCATTTTTGTTTAGGGCAATGTGTCTTTGGTTATAAAACCATCATTCTTTATAAGCCTCTTGCAGGGGAATAAATGGATGTATTTTTTTACTCTATGTGACATTTTTAAACAGATAGACACTCTGCCCAGTGTTTTTTTAATCTCCATTTCATGAAAAATGAAGTTATTTGGCCTGGAATTTCAATTTTACTTATATTTAGAGTTTCTCTCAACGTGTTTAAGTCTAGCTGATACCAAAACATGAACAGCTTTAATTGCTACTTTAATAGTGAGAGAGGATGTTGGCTTTCCTCATTATTTCATAATTTCTTATAAACTGCATACCAAATTCACTAATTTTCATCCAAAATCAATTACATTGAAAACCTATAGGAAAGAAGACCTTGATATACATCCTACCACAGTTTCTGTTTCTCCATCCAGTCTCGATGCTGTCTCTCATTGCTATACCTTAAAAGTAACAATGCGAAGTAAAATAGCACCAAACTGCTCAGTCTACCTGCTAGGCAGGAGTCCTCTGAATTTATGCTGTACATTCCACTCAAGTTCATTTTTTTGGTGTGTGTTTATTAACACTAGTGAGTCAAAAGAGCTGTGAATATCAGAATATTTCTCTATTTCATGTCAGCAGGCAATAATGTTTTCTCTCTTTGGAGGCCAAGAGGTTTAAGAATGGAGAGAATGCAAATCAGAAGTGAAAAGGATTTGATTCTCACTTGCCAAGGGGAGGTTCCCATGTTTTCTCACTGAAGTGCATTGGGATTTTTGCTATTGACTCGCCTGCGAAAAGGGCCAGACCTTAATTCGAGGGAGGGGAGAACATTCAGCTCTTCTGTATTGTTAGCTAAAATAAAAACGCTTCAGATAACTAAGCTTGTGACCATTTGAAGAAGCAGCTTAGCAAGAAATATTCTCAGTTTTGCAAATGTGTAAACCCCTAGAATTTGGGGGTTTGCCTACCATGGCAGCAAATCTACATAGGTTAAGGAGGTGCTTCAGTACCTCTTATACCTCATGGAACCTGAACCTAAACTCATCGAGGCAACTTGACAATATACAACTTGCTAAGAAAAGAATATTCAAACCTTAGGGGTTATCAAGGAAGGGGCAACAAGTGGTGCTCCACGCGTGACTGTTGCTACCACCAGCCTGGGGAACCTCCTAGCAAAGAACCAACCAACCAAACAACCTTACCTTCATCTTTTGCCACCAATCTGTGTGGACAACCTGTGCTTGGGTACAGAGATTACATTCTGATCCAGCCACTTGGACAATGTCTTTTCCAGTAGTTTCGCTAATCAATTAGTCTGAACAGACACATATTTATACTGAAGTGTCTCTTTTGTTACCTTCAAGACAGAACTGGGAACTCTAATGCCAGCTGAGGATGAGGTTGGCTACATGATAGAACAATATTCCAGATTTTTATGGCTGCTGAGTATAAAATTGGTAATGGCTACCTTCCAGCTTGGGTAAGGTAATTGCAATATTTATTTTCAATGTGCAGTTTGTCACTTTCCCCTTCAAATCAATCTAGCCCCTCTTAGTCCCTTTTTCTTCTTGCCTTTTCAGTGGGTAACACATGTAATATGAAGGCTGTGTTTAACACCAGAATTTTACTGTACAGGACCACTGGGCTCAATGTATAAAACAAAAACATAAAGTAGTCATAATGAATTAGGTTATAAACAGTGGAAATTAAGACATATTGCAAGAGGAGATAAAGAAAAAGAAGTAACCCTTTAAGGCAATTATGAAGCATAGACCACATTTATACCATCCAAGTCAGTGTAATATAAGAGCTCACAAAGGATGTTGGTAGCTAAACGTGCAAGCCCAGAGTTCCCTATTCTGACTTGTCCCAAAAAAACTTCTCAGGAGTATCTGCAGCTGTCTTATTGAAGTTGAGAGTCCTGCCTAGTAATGTTCTGGCGTGGGAATCCAGGAGCTGGTGTTCGAGCAGTCATGGTCTTCACTGATAACCAGACCCCTAGCAGACATCGCTTGTGATTCTCATACCTACGCTCCAGAGCATCTGCTGGTCAGGAGGCACTAAAATGTTCACTTGCATACAAGTATAGCCCAAGTGTACATCTATATCAGCCTGCCTGTTTTAAGAGACCGCGTCCCTTCAAATTGCTCAGCAGTTTTTAAAGAACTTGAAGTCCTAGTTGTCAGTAAACACATCAGATGGGTCACGCAATGTAACCTGCAACTCAGCTGCTGGCAGGGGATATAAAGCTGCATGAAATCTGTCTTTATCACTGCAGGAAGATTTGTGGAGTAACTGCTTTCATCTCATGGTAGTTATTGAATTGAATTTATAAAAAGCGGATACTTTTCTCTGGCTTTGGTCACTAGTTCCTGAGAAAAACTATTAAAATTTGACGTAGTTTTGCCAATTGGACCAGCTAAGGATGCTTCCTTCTATTTGCTCTTACAGCTCCTGAAGGATGTGTGATTCAAATTCCTTTGGGATTTCTCTTTTATCTTTGCAGTCAAAAATATCTCTATATTTTCTTTCACTTTTCCCAGAGCAACATAAGAGCTGTGTGCTAACGTGTGCTGCAAAAATGTGTTTCAAAAAAGTAGATTGCAGCTATCCATTTGAATAACTTGGATTTATTTCAGCTACAGCTCCAACATCTTTAATTGTATTTTCCAGTAAAGTTCTTAGGATCTTGTTCGCAAAGAAGTAAGCTGGTATGGCAAACTGCCTTGTAAAATCTGAAGTTTCTTGCATATTCTTGCGAAAACAAGACTAAGAGCTAACAAAGTTTGAAGTAACAGCTGTGGGGCAAGAGCTATATTGTGTTAAATGGCACAGCAAGAGCAGAGAATTGTCACAGTGATCTATTAAACATGGAAGGATTCATATCTGTAAAGGCCTCGTGCTATAAACCATGGGCAGTTGGAAGAAAGACACTGAATGGAACAGAGGTGTGTGAAACCCCTTGTCTGCAAGTGGTTGCTGAGCACCACATCGTACCAAGAACAAAAATAGCCTGTGTAGAATGGAGATCTTCAGGATATCTCTCAGAGCCAGACCTCTCCAGAAACATGGAAGGCAACAGAAGGAAATACAGGAGGCGCTTTTCCTCGTGTTTGTAAGGAGGCAGTGCCAGTCGGTATCAAGATATTCTGAAGGTAGCCTTGTTCCTGACAGTAGCTGCTTCTCCAACGCTTGTTGCAGGCAATAATTTCCTGTTAAGCAGAACAGAGGCTGACTGTGAAGTTGTAACGCTGAAATGTGAGGAGCCCTGAATTCCATGTAAAAATGAAAACATATGTGTAGGCTTGGCTCAGAGTAAGCAGATTCTTGCAACTTTGAGGGCTGTATTACAGCAGAATGGGCCCTAATGCAAGCGCGGAAGAAAATTCAGAAAAACTGCTGGAAAACCCAGAGCGAAGCTGAACAAAACTCATATAAAGTGCTGGTTAATGCATGTTAGTGAGGAAGGAGGTACACTGGCACAGTCTCCAGTGTGAACTCCACAATTCTTGGATACAGGATTGGTTTGGTATGCAAAAAAGTCACCAAGACCCCAATTCCTTCAGGTAAAAAGGTACGCAGAGCTCTGTCTTGGATCAAAATGAGAACACATCTGCTTGCATACATTGTACTTAAAAAGATGTTGTCCAAAAAACAAAAAAAATAAAAAAAAGCCTTTAAAATGTCTTTAATTGATGGCAGACATTCCCAGAGTGAGGCCAGCTCGGGCAAAGGATGACAATCATGCCTCTAGCTAAGATGAACTCCACATAGCATCAATGAATATGAAGACTTGTCAACCTGAAAGTAAATATGACAGCTATTATTTCAATTTCAACACTGACACACAAAACACTGTTCCCAGGAACTAATTTAAAAGACCTTCAAGAAAAGCCTCAAAAAAGAAGATAAATTGATGAAGAGTTATTTACACATCAGCCAGAGAAGTATTTTCCTTCAGTATTTTCAGCGCTGTGTGCTCTATCCTGCTGCACTTGGAGACCACCACACCAGAGGGATGCTCGTGGTACGATACAGTGCTGTCACAACAAATGGCTTGCTGTTTCTTGACGCTAGTTTTCATGTACCAGAGCAGACAAACAAGTTCAGGTGTCAGCAGCATCACAGACTAACTGGACATTGTTGTTAAGCTAGGGTAGCAGACAGGTTTGGACAATCCTGGAATCCCATGTTATGTGAAACCTTCTCACTTGTCATTCTCAGGGAGCTCCAGGGAATACCTCCGTGGCATCAGGCTTTTCAGAGACCTGTGCTCTGCACTGCCTGGGCAGTGTCTAATGCACAGGGGAGAGTGGAAATGAAGCAGTCTTTGCCAAGGTCTTTGCTGTGGAGTGGTGACTGAACAGCACAAGGAGCTGGAGCTCATACAATTAACAGTTTCTATTCTACAGTTCTCCGATCAGTATTTTCCTGTAGCCAGAGCTGGGGTTTTAGAAACCAGGTCTCTCATGCAGCTGAAGTGGAGCAGCGACAAAGGTTTCTCTCCCTAAATTGGACAGTAAAGCTAATTGGAAGAAGTCTGCTTTTTGTATTTTTTTTTTTCCAAAATTAAATACTCCAGTGAAAAGACATGGGAAATTTCATGTCTTTGTTAACAACTGAAAAGTAGAACACCAGATTTCTTTTTTTCAGTTATAAGTTTTGGTTTTCCACTCTTTTGAGAAAGATAAAAGTTCTTTTTGGATATGAAAGAAATGGCAACAAAAATGATTAGCAGAGGTTTTCACCCAGCTCAAATGCCATTCTTCAAGAAGCTCTACCTTATTTCAGCTTTCTTCTGATGGCAATGTTAAATTAGGCAATTTGTAAAATTTGGTAGCTGTTGTCATTTGTGATAGGAATTGTCCAGAGACATTGTCTCTGTTCAACAAATCCATTTCTTCTTTTAATTGCAATTGACGTACAGGCTGCATCTAGGTGTTGAACTGGTCTCTAGCAGGCTCTGAACTTTCTGAAGATGTTTATAATGATTGCAATTCTTTAGCTTGTTCCTTCAACATTTCTTCCTTGCTGGAAGTGGTGGATTTGAATGAAGTAGGCAGCTGAGTGGATGTTCAGTAAAAGTTATGTCTAGTGTAACGGGACTGATTAATTCAATTTCCTTTTAAAGAAATGTTATCTGGAAGGTGCTGTTCAGCAAAGCACAGCTGATATAATGCTCTGGATGGCATAAAGGGTATTAAGAAGTGTCTGGAAAGAACATGCATGTGCACAGCATAAGCTTTCAGCTGCATCCAGAACAACCTCTCTATTCATAGCCAACAAACAAACAAACAAACAAACAAGCAAACAAACAAACAAGAAATCCCATCGATAACTTCCAGGCCTTAATTTAACATCACTACCATATGCATAAGGCATGTTGAGGTCATTGGGCTATATGTAACCTGGAAGATTATCAAATGTGTATTCTGTCAGCCACTGGCTCCTGCTCAGTTTGCAGATCAGCGTGAAGACATTTTGATGAGTAAAAGACAAATGACCTGTGGTGCACCTGTCTGACACAGCCTCTCTCAGGTAACAATAAACTGATTGCAACTACATCATGAAGGAGCTGAAGTCCTATCATTTTAACAGGGAAGAGGTGGCTGTCAAGTTGCTCAAATTTGAGAAACCAGATTTTTTTCAAGTCTTTTCTTCCCTCGTTTAATAATAGCCTCATTGCTTTAGTTTTCCCTGTGAAGTCCTACCTAACTTTTCTGCTGAGACAAAAAAGGTGGAAGAAGTGTGAATAAAATCAATTATTGTATACTGCTACCAATTTTCTCTGCATGAAACTTAGGTCATACGTGACTCTAAAAGGCAAGTATTAGGGCATAATAATTAAGTAACATGACTGAATGCTAGGATCAGGTATTTAATCACATAGGAGTAGTTGCATACCTCATTGGCTATGAAAATGCTCCCTGTGTGCTTTTTGGGGTGTGCCACATGTTGCAAAGCATATATTATCCTGTAAATATTAATGATAAGTAATTTAAGATCAGTAGTTGCCTGCTTTTCAGAACACCTCAGACATGATGGTTACACTTCTGCCTTATTGGACTTGCCCTTTTGGGGCCATTTATTCAATCTTTGCTTGTTAGATAGAGAACTTCTTGAACAAATATAGTTCACTTTGTTCATCTTGATATACCCTCACAGAAGCCATTAATTGCCCAATGAGCCCAATGGACAATTAATGCTTTCTGTGGGTATTACATCAAACTGGTTATGTATGAAGCTTCTAAATGGAGCATAGCATGAAGTTTAAAGAATACACAGAGGAGTGGTGTTCTGATTTATACATCCAGCTTTTTCACTGATTGGAGTCAAGGCCTGGGCCTGAAGCCCAGATGTAGCAGAGGGCTACAGAGTGTGACCCCCCCAACAAAGTGAGCCTGAGGACCTGTCTACAGTACGCCAGTAGGATGGATGAAAGAGGGAAACCGCGGGTCTCTGCTGGGGCTTGGACCAGAGGGAGGTACTTTGGCAAGAGCAGGATGCTCAGAGGAGCTGCCTGAAGTATCTCGAGCACATTTAAGTGAAAACTCCAGTGTGGGGATTCACAGCATTGGGGAACAGCTGAGTAAGAGTGTTTAGGACCCTGTTTTTCAGTCATTCTTGAAATGAATGGAAACTGATCTTTCTGGAATCAGATCTGAGTCTTGGTTACTTACTTTTGCCATCTGTTGGAGTGGAAGAATAACTCCTTTACAGAATATAATATGAATACATATATATATGTATGTGACCTATGTAGCTTAATGTATAACCTGTCAACTTGTTTTAATTAATTCAGATGGAAAAATATATACAAAATATATGTTATTTCTGATGTAAAATTAACAGTGGTTGTTTAATTACAAACGATCTAGTTACAAATATGCTGCCCTTCTTTTTATCAGCCAATATTTCAATTGGCATTTGTCTAATTCTTCTTTCTCCTTTATCAACAACCTCTTGGTTGTCAAAAATCAAAAGGCTTAACTATTTTTTTCCTCCATCAGGTTCCACTAAACATATACCACTATGTTTCTACATAAATTTGTGTATATAAGTTGTGTATGCAAAGGTGCATCATTCTAAGAGCAAAAAACACAGTAAAGTATAAAGCTCAATGTTAAAGAAAAAAAAAAGAAAACAACCAAAACCCAAACTCCATTCATTCAAAGACAAATAAGTAATTTATTGCTTTTGAGCACTGAATGTCACAAAATTCTGGAATCATAGAACATCTCCATTGTTTATGGTTGAGTAACTTTTTTAGCTTATTAGCTGAAATAACATAGATCGATGCTACAGAAACTTTCATATGGAAATAACTTTACGCAAAAGTAATCATTTAGTTTTAAAGGCATCAGTGAATTCATAACATTACCCTGGTGCATATTTAGATGGAGTATGTTTTCAGATGTATATGGAACATGTGTTGCCCCTTGTTAAAACTAGAAAATGTGTGCACATAGATGTACGAAAAGAGATAAGAAAAGGAAAAATATGCAAGCTGAAAGCAAAATCCCTGCTTGGCCTTTAGTCTACTAAAATAACATTATTTTAATACATGTTAAACAAAAAAAGCCAAACCACATTATCTTACATTTTCCTATTTCCCTAATGAGACTCGTCTTGTCCTCATCTGCTTTTAGTTCTAAGTCTGAAAACCTGAAAAACTTATCTTCAAAATCA
Organism: Dryoscopus gambensis; assembly: GCA_013389985.1. Taxonomy (NCBI): domain Eukaryota; kingdom Metazoa; phylum Chordata; class Aves; order Passeriformes; family Malaconotidae; genus Dryoscopus; species Dryoscopus gambensis. The sequence continues at coordinate 22,424 of WEIT01014823.1, read as the reverse complement.
GAATTATTTGTCTCTATGTGATTAATACATTCTTTGCGTCTTGATGGAAAAATGGGCCTCCAATACACAAGGTGTGATAAGTGGGACTACTGCTAAATTCTTTTCTTGGCTGCCATCCCACCAAATGAGTCATATTTAGTCAAGATTTTGCCTTTATTGCACACTTGGGGTCAGTGTCCTGGAGAGTCAGTGGTTACTAATGGTTACTCGGACAAAGAAGTGAAGGAAAAGGTAAGGCAGAAAAAAGCATACACATAAGGCATATTTTTCCAAGTCCTGCTGTGACACAGCAAGAGTGAAAGCATTCCCTCCCTGCCCCCCAATACCTGTCTTTTGGGGGCTGAAAAATGGACCTTTAATGGTCTCAAAAAAGGAGAGTGATGATAACCCCCTTTTTGAGTAATCCTAAAAAGTCCTGTGGCAATAATCCAGGAAAAAAACCAAAGATCTAATTTAGATCCAGCATCTGTGCAATAATAGGTTGGGGACAATATACCCTAGTGCTCCCCACCTCAGTCCCCCAACATACAGCTATATAGTCCATGCTGTAAACAAAAGCAATGAAGGATGCAGCCAGTGAAAAGATAGATTCTAGATATAGTTAAATTCAATAATTAGTCTAATCATATAATATTAATTTTTCTGTATTTCATGTAATTGCCTCTTCCAAATGTCTGCTCATGTATCTGTCTGGGATTCAGATCATGCTGTCGTTTCAAGTCACTACCATTTGATCTAATAGCACAAAAGTTTTATTAATGGTTAAAGGACTAAGTGAATTGGCCACTTAACCACATGCCTGCATTTCAGCAGCTTCACCAGATGACCATTTTGCCCGAACGACTGTGACAGGAATTAGAGCTGCTGCAGCTCCCTCATTCATCATTGCTCATTGACCTTTAACTGCAGCCAAACTGTATTGGACTGTGGCTAAGGTGTCCAGGGGGATTGTGAGTTGCAAGAGGAGAGGATGGAGTGGAGAGCAAGGAGGGAGAAGAGAAGGTTATTCTCTTTTGGGGTGACATTGACCCCCTTTGAAATCAATCACAAAAATACCATGACACCAAAGGTGTGTGGACCAGAATGTCGCCATGCAATTAAATGCTGGGTCTTGCCATTTGAAAAGAATATCTATTTCTCTATTTAGAACACTGAAATGAATGATCTCTGTTACTGAAAGAAAGTTATGTGGGAGTAAAATAGTCCTTGGGACTAGAATCCTGTTGCCAGCTTAGCTCTCTGCTACACAGTTTTGCGGCTAATCTGGGCACACAGAAAGGGTTTCCAGCTGCTCTGTGCTTTCCCTGTGGAGGGATTTTATTGAGTGCTTGTGTATATATGTGTGGCAGCACCTCTTTCAAGCACTGCATGCAACAGCCGGGGAGGCTTATTGGTGGGTCTGGTTCGTTGATGGGTTTTTGTTTGGTTTATTTGAGGGTTTCGTTTGTGTATTTGGTTTTTCCTTTGTATCCCAGAGGAAACAGCTGGGGAAAAGATTTTGGTATAGACCTGCAGGCTTCTTATGCCATTTTTTTTTGAACTGTTTGTTATGTTTGAGTTAATTTGTCCCAGGTTTACAAAATGTGGACTCCTAAAGAATGTAGATGTGCATGAGAAACATTAAAAATAAACAAGTATTTCAGTAATACCACCCAAATTGTTTTCGTGTTGTTGGATAATATAAATCAATGTGGGTATTTTCAGTGTGATGAACCAACACTTGGGAACATATTCCTAAAAGGAATCCTTTCAGCATAGGCTAAGATCCACTTTGTTACTTGAAGTCAATGAAAATACATTTGCAAGTAAGAATTGCTCACACACACATGGTCTTTAGTGAGGGAACTTGTATCAGCAGCCCACAGAAGAGATACAATCTCAGATAGTTTTATTAAAGGTTGGGTTTGTATCTACTAGGAAAAGGATGGAAACTTATTTATGTCTAACAGTGTTAGCCTGAAAGTTCAGTTTTTTAATAAGTAAAAGTTCCTGAAAGCAATTATGTAAAATTTCCATCTTTAGTATGGTTTTCATTTACTAAATAGCTTCTTCCCAGTTGCTCTGTTTGAGCTCAAGGCTTCAAAATTTTGCAAGAAGTAGTCATTTTTCACATGATTAACACACAAAAGGAGCAGACAGGCAAAGTGGCATCCTCTGTTCCTTCAGTATTTTTAAATAATTAGTCCATTTGATTTTAATGTAAAATATATTTTTCAATTTCATTGTAAGAACATGATACATTTATGGAAAAAGCCCTTAAGTACAGCTTTTTCTCAAAATCAAGCCACCTACTTCTTCCCTTTTTCCCCCTTCCTTATTAGAGTATTTCTGTACCCTACACCAAAGGACAAAAATCAATCACCTGTTTCATGCTGAAAGCTACGTTTCACTATATTAACCCTTTTTTTGGCATCATTTAGAGGGGCAAACCCTGAATTGGTGTGAGATGATCTCCAGTGAGGTTAATTAGCTGGTCTCTAAATAGAGAGTTGCAAATCCGGTCTTGCTTTTTCAAGACCATATAACTGAACTTGTTTATGATATAAATATAATTCACAGACTGCCTTTCAATTTGCTGATAATTCTGCCACTGTAACTGTTGCTGTCTTAGTTACTGTTTTGTATATACTGATTTTCTAAATTGCTGTTTTATTTTTTTCTTACCTTTTTTTTTATTCGCCCCTGATTTGTTTTCACTTCTCGCTATATGCCAAAGGCTGGCTTCAGTTAACCATGGATAAATTTTAAACTTACTTCTCAAATAATTCCTGTTAATTTTGTGGCAAACCCCCCGTATTTCTCAGCAGCAGAGTCTTTATTTCTGTGTACAGGGGGTTTTTTGCATGCACATTGGTTCGTTTGCAAATATTGGTACCATCTAACTAAAGATGTTCCTAAGAGACTGAAGCTGGGGTTTTTAGTAAATCTTTATCACGGTTTCACTTACAGGGAGGAGCTGGATTTCATCACCCCAGATCCAGTGTCACTGTAAAATCCATGCCTATGGTTTCAGTGAGGAAACAGAAATATGCTGCCTGCACTGATTCTGCTCGTGTGTTTATACTGAGCATAACTGTGATCTTCCACACTGACATGAGATTCAGTGTGCAGGGTATGGACGAGGCTGGGAGACCAAGGCAGGAACCCAAAATCCAAGCCAGCACAGGGTGCCAAGAGAGAATGAACTCCGAGGCTGCAGCGCAAGACGTAGGTATGCAAGAGGATGCATTTCCTTAGCAAATGGGTTAGGTAAGCATCTGTAGCCTGTCAGCTGGAAAGGGGGGAGTAAAGAGCAGTCTTTTAAGCTTATCCTTAGTGCAAACAGATTAAGTGCAGCTGGCTTTTATTTCTGTCATCTACATCTATGTAATCCGTGTCACTGCAATTGGGTTTCTGTTTTGGATTTTGTAACTTCAAGTAATCTGCTTTTAACTTTCACCTAACTTCAATGAAGAATTATTTCAAGGTCACTATCTAGCACCAAGGCATTCTGTGGCTCTCCTTATAGCCAGAGGTCTGAACCACCCTTACACACACCTGGCAGTTGCCTCCTTTTCTCTACAATACTCGAAGGCAAGAGGACACACACCTGTACAGGTGCATTAGTCTGTGTTGAGATTTAACAACGTGAATATAAGTACAAAAAAAGTCTTTCTGCAGCCAGAAAAACTCTGGCATGTGACAGTTAATGTGGCGGTTGATTTGCCTGATTCTGCAGAGTCCTGGCAGAGTCAGGAGGCACCATTCAGGGCACATCAATAACCCCTCAGCACTTACTATTGATCAGAGAGCAAATCACCAGCTGAAGAAGGAAAGTTTGCATACCTGCTGTTGTCAGCTCAGACTGGAAATGAGTAAATGTGGAGAAACAGTGAAATTATTTCTCCTTGTCTTGATTGCATTTTATAAACAAAAAGCGTTTGAAACAAAACCAGCCTTTAAAATCCTTTGTCATTATTTCCTTCCTGTTTCCCTTCCAGCCCAGCTAGTGCATTTGCAGGCAGGTGAGGTCTTTGGAATTATTCTCCCATGCAGGAAATTATGGATGCTATGAACTATTACTGCAGTCCAGTTATCTCTGAAATGCTGATCTGCCTGGCTAACATGGAGCTGAAATTCAGTTATTCCCTTTGACATGGAGTCAGTTTACCAGATGAACTTCCTTGACAAATAGCTACCAGCCACTCAATCCATCACTTCAGAGAAGCTGGGCTGCCTCACACTTTTTCTTTCCTAAGCTTTTATCTTTTGTTCTGCCTCTCAAAAAGATCAAGGGGTAAAACCTAAGCCAATATTCAAAGGTATGTGATTTAGAGCACCAAACAAGTAAGAGAGATCTTTTAATATTGCATATTGTACAATAATCATATACTCCAGAATTTGCTCTTTTTTAATACAGAAAAATCAGATAGAACTCTTCATTAATATTTTAATTGGCATAAATGTTGAGTTCCCAACTATTCGCATGGTAATTTACACTTCTACTGTAGCTGGTAGGAGGTGGTTTGTTTTTCTTTGTGCTACTACAAAGATCTCACTTCCTGTGACAGGAGAGCTGCAGACAACAGTTGCATTGCATGGGTGAAAGGCACAAAAGGAAAGAGAAAATATATACGGAATAATTTTCTAAAATCTAGTAGAAAAATATATGTTAGTCCATATCTCTCATGTCAGGCAGATTAAAGTAGCTAATAAACATTTTCACTGAACCACAGAATGGCCGACTTTGGAAGGCATCTTTGGGGATCATCTGGTCTCAACCCCCTGCACAAATGGATGCACAACTCTCAGCCGTGTCTTAGGTAAGCAGCATTGGTGGAAATTTTTAAAGAATTAATATGTAAAAAGGAATTTTTCTGTTCAGAACCTAGACAGAGAAGAGGGAGGGAATTCTAAGCAGATATGCAACATCTTGGAAAATTAGGTAACCTGCAGATTCCCAGACCAACACATGTGGTACTTTCTCACATCCATGAGAGCCACCATCCCAGTGTCTTCTCCTGCAGGGCACTGGAACTGCTGTGGATGAGGCATGGCTGGAAGGGGGCTGATGAGGCAAAGCCTGGTCCAGCACAAGACTTTTCTCTTTAGCCCGTGGCACATGGGGAGAGCAGGATGCCCTCGGTAAAGTTCAATCAGTGGCAGGACCCAGGGCTTGGCGACAGGGAAAGCCCAGACCTACAGCTGGTGTGAGCCTGGAAAGGGGCAGCTAGTGGAGAGGGAAGGCTGCCGAAATTGCTCACCTTCCAAAGCCCAGGGCTGACCGGTGCCATGGAGCTGCTCTCACACGCTTCCCAGACCAGGTGCCCCCCTCGCCCTTCCCAGACCAGGTGCCCTGGTCCCTTGTGCCTGGGGTTTCAGCACCAGCAGTCTTTCCCTGTGCTTTCCTTGAGAGTCATGAGGATTGCTTTTCAAAGCATGTGAGCTTTGCCACTGCATGGTTTGCTGTTGTTGGCGGCATTGCTGTTGTTTTTAAGTTTTTTTTTTTTTTTTTTAATGAGCCCAGTGGCAGATTTCAACCAAATGTGACAGAGGGTTAAAGCTCTCCCAGATAATTAACAAATGCCATGAAAACAGTCAAATGGGTAGAGGATACAGATGCTGCAAATGCCCTTACTGTGGGAAAAGCTGCTGAGTGGTATCCCACATCATCAGGCACTAGAACAGCCACATGGGAAAAGGGCCCCTGTAAATGCCCCAAACACAGAGTTTGCTTCAGCTGGGTTTGTGTTTCATGCATGCCAGAGCCAACCACTTGTAAGACAAAGTTCCAAGGAAAGGAGGATTAATTCCTTCTGTGTGCAGCTAGCTATTAGTTTTCAGATTTGAGCCCCCTCAAAATGTTCCTTGGTCTCAAATGTTTACATCTTGAAGAATACTATTATGTACCTGTAAGCAGGTATGATGAGGTGATCTAAACAGGAAAAATGCCAGTCCCCTCATTGTCCTCACAACCACTTTAGCTGCAGGAAGATCTGCACTTCAAACACTTAGGAAAATGGGCACAGCTACAACACTACCAACCAAACTGTACCTGTAAGGAGAATTGGATGCAAAGCTGCAAATGTTTAGTGTGCAGGATTCAAGAATAGAGAGTGAAGTCCAGCTGAGGAATTAGGAGAATCAGCTCATACCACTGCACAGTGATTCCTTATCCACTGTGGAGATGCAACAGTTCCCCCAGCTGAAGGGGGGAAAAATGGCTGAAGGCAGTAAGATCAAGAGCTCTGATATTTTATGTTAACCACTCTGGTAAATATTCAGCAATCATGGCATCCTGGAATAACACTGAATGAAAAACACACAGGGAAAAATAAGGCAGGAGAGTCCTTCTGTGACCAAACATTCCAGCTGTGCTTAGATGCATCTGAGACACAGCTGGGGCCCAGGGCCAGATGTTCCTGGTCAGTTTTAGAAATTCAGTAAATTCCAATATCAGACAGATTATCTGAAAATTTAGAAGATGCCAGGAAGGTCATTTGCAAATTCCCTCCTGGGGTTCAGAAGCTTATCACCCTTGCTCCTAGATTTCTGCTCTGCTGAAAACTTAGGATGGGTTTTGTGGGATTTTCGCCACAGTCCAGAGGAGTGGAGGTTAGAAAATAGACACCTCTTGGCTCTGTAGCCCATAATGTGGGGAGTGGTTTAGATCTGTGGCTTAGCCCAAAGTTCAAGGGAGGGAGTAGAGTCAAACGTCCTTCTCTAGTCCAGCTCTCTTTGAAGAAACATTTTAAAATAAAAGCCTTTTCTGGATGGCCTGTGCAGAATTTATTACAAAGCGGAGTCTTAGTTGTTTTCATAGTATCAACCATGTCTTCAATATTCTGGGCTATTTCCAATATTTCTGCTAAAAGAAGAAAAAGAAAGCCTTCTCCTTTAAGTGTCTGTTTTAGCTCAGCTGGTTGTGCACTCTGGGTGGGTGATTTCAGGTTACCTGCTCTCTGTGCCATGACATGACTACGTGTAAAGCACTGTAGTATTTTAGCACATGTTCAGTACCAACAAGCCAGCATAAGCAAGTGGAGAAAACAGAAGCTTAATCATTACTCCATGTTCCTGGTGTATAAAGAGAGATACTGTCCACCCACACAGTCTGTGATCAATGCCAAATCTTCTGCAAACTTAGGGCTTTCGTTCAGTTTCTCTGATTTACCCTTGTGCATCCTTCCTGGCTCCTGCTGTTTTGGTGATGTAATGAACTCACTGACCAGGAGATATTCTGACACAATGCACAAAAAAGAGGGGTTGGCGATGTAAGGCTGAGTTATAACTGGTGAGAAGGAAGGTCCTCTCAGCGGGAGAGGCTGAGAACAAAACCTCTTAGTACCTTTCTGAGCTTCCTGAGGAACCGTAGTGGCTTAGGCTTGGCAGGATGTCACCAGGCTCTACACAGTCACACAGAGATGTCCACCTAGGACCTATTTACCCCTGTTGCCATGATCTGCCCATTATTACCAATGTTTTAAGAGCTCCTGCATCTCTTTCCTCTCCATGTGGGTGCTTCATAATGCCCTGAGCAGAAAATGGGTCTCTTTTGAATGAGACCTGAAACACAGCCATGATGACATCACTCCACTAAAAAGGTGCCAAGAGAAGATGCTCAGGAGATTCAAGAACATATCTCTACTGTCCTTGTTAAAAATAGATCACTTAAAATATCATGTTGAGTTGTAATCATGAATAGACCAGTCTCAGCTATGTCCAGACAGTGGAGAAGTTTCAGATGAAAATAATTCACCCACTGCAGACACATTGATTAAGAAAATGCATTTCACTTTACAAAAATAATAGAAAAAAAAGAAACACAAAACACTGAGGCAGGGCGGTGGACATCTTAACACCAATATCAGGAACCTTACGTTGAAGTTCCCTCATGACATAGAACATGGGCAGGCACTATTCATTTCAAGGGACAAATTCCCTAGTAATATGAATAAAAGAGTATTGGAAAGGAAGTCTCTGTAAAGCAGTGGGAATAAGTGAGTGCATCCAAACCAGCTGGAACGTTATGCTTGCCCTTCTCTTCTGCAATTCTTATTGTCCTGGTTTCATCATAAATGGTATTCCTCTAAAAACTCAAAACAAGTTGAGAACTTGTGTTTCCAGAAGAATTTTTGTAGGAGATATAGGCTCATTCACTCATTTTTAGGTGCTACTGCCATAGAATCTGCACTATTTACAATGCAGATAGTCTTGGAAAAAAAGCAGTTATTAGTAAGACATTGACTGTCTCATTTTGTCTATGGAAAAAAGTGAGGACAGGCTTTTTAGACTGGAAGTTATGATCAGGAGAGAAAATGATGAATTAAACCAGCCTTACCAAAGGTTGGTATCTGATGTGCTAGAGGACTAAGGAACCCGATCTACTTGCTTGTGAATATGCAGTGGATATAAAGATTACCAGCAAGGGCAAAGGAGGGGGATTCTTAATCTGAAATAGATATTATTTGCAGCTTGTCTGCCTTCTGTGGAGTTGAGTGTACATGAAGGCATCTACTTGTTTGCTTGAACTTAGAAATCTCACTGAGCTTTTATATGTGAGAGCAACATAGCTGACTCATAAGTAAATGTGGTCAGCCATGCAGGACTTTTAATTTCATTTTCTTTCTTCTTTCTTGCTCCCTAATTTCTTATCGGTGAGAATATTTTGTTCCTCTGTGGCTCCTGTTAATCAGGGTCATTTTTCTCCTTGCACCCTTATCAATATTAGAGTAAATTCTGCCACTGATGTCACTGCAGACAGGTTTAGGCCTTTATATGTAAGTATATTATTGATCTAGAAAGATGAAACAAGCGCAGAAACATAAAATCTCACAATACTAATATATATAGATACAATAATAATAAACATGGTTTAAAAAAATCCTAAATGGAGGAAAAATCTGCTAAAACATTGGTTAGGCAATAGGCATCATTAATTCATATTTGCTGAGAGTGATTATGAGGTCACATACTAATCAAGAGGCTTTGAGATTACGAGGCTGGGCTGATGATAAAGCAACAATTCAATTTATTATTAATTGGTTTTAATGAGTACCCAGAGAGTCTGCTTTTCTGCAGGACCTGATCTTCCTATGCAGTGTAACATCTTTTATATGGAAACTTAGGGAGATGTACACTGCAACAGGATCAGGAAAATTGTAACGCTACCTATTTCTTAGCATCTTATGGAAGACGGCACTAAGCACTGTACATGACACAAGATTGTAAAGAATTGTTTTGATTATATAAATACTATAATGTAAATTTCTTGTAAATATTGTCAAAAGCATCCTTTTAAATGTTTCTGCATTGTTATAGTAAATCAACTCCAGTTTTCAAGATCCTTGACACAGATTTTTCTTTAATATATATTAATATTATGTATTTTGCCTTTTAAGGTCTGTTATGAATAGAGTGCTTGTGACTCTCCCCCCAGCTAGATACACATGTCCCATCCTCGAGTATTTTAAGACAACCCTAAACAATGCCAGAGCCTCTTCTAGCCCATGGTCAGGCGAGAGCTGGAGTAATAAAAGTAGGAAAATGCCTCAGAGTGACATTTCCCTCAGCTGCACCGGGCAAGACCATGAAGAGAGAGTGCTGGGGCGGTGGTGGCCACTGCCAAAAAAAGGCTGGGCTACTTTGGGACTGTGGCTTCAGAATTAAAAAAAAAGGGATAGCAAATATTTCACTCAGGAATGTTCAGCTGGGATTGGTCATGAAGGTTTAGTTGTTCCTTTCACCCACTGGTTTACTTCCATGAGTGAAAAACTGTTTTTAACCTTGTGTGGTTGTTTTTGTGCTGATGATTGGGTGCAAACCATGAGCACTTCCAACAGCCTGATCTGCAAGGGCTTTGTGGCAGCTGTGCTCAGGGTGGGCAGCCCTGCAGGGGGCAAAAAGAAAAAAAATCAAGCCCCTAATGATTCTCTTTTTTTAAAAAAAATGAGAAAACTCAACAGATTCTATCAATTGAGCAGTGCCCCAACCAGAGGAAGTGCTTTTCTCTGACAGCAATATTTAACAGGGCAATCCAAACGTTATTTAGCTCCTGTGCTTTGGAGCCTGAGATGCAATTGCCTTTTATAACTAAAAAAGTGTTGGCATTTATAACTAGAAAACACTTTGATACTATAATGTCAGATCTTCCGGACTGGGTTTGGTTGAGTTTTGGGGTTTTTTTGTTTGAAAGAAAGATTGATAATGCCTGGGCAACTATTTGGGTGGTGGGTGCCTCACACAGTGCATAGCATCAGTGGCCACGCTGTTTAGGATAGACTTTGAGGCCGGAAACAGGCCAGGTTTTAGCCCCATTATGTAACATAAAAGAGCCACTAAGGGAAGTTTGTCTTGCACTGCCCAGGCTACTAAACTTTGGGTTTTTAGCAGGCAAGTGATCTCCAGGGATGACTTAGAAGCACTAGAGAAAAGAGAGTACTTCAACCTTACTGCCAGCTTCACTTATTGTTGTCTGTGAAGGCACCCATCAGTGCTCATAAGACATACTCTAAATAGGGGGAGGAAAAACCAGGAAGTGCTCAAAACAGACTACAAGCAAAAAGAGGAAGAAAGTATTATGAAGATAACATTTACTTCAGCTTTCCTGCATCAAGGAAAGGGATCTAACAGAGACTGCAAATATGTGCTGCAGTCTGAACCCAAGCAATCATTATGGGCTGATACAGGAATTGGCTGCTCATGAAAGATGAACTTGTTAAGTATCCAACATGCTCCCTGAAATAGACTCTGAAATACATCGTTTGCTGATTTCTTTTTCCCCCAGCTTGAAAAGACAGAGCAGACTTTAACGTAGAAGACTGGTTAATAAAATATACTTGAAATATTGAAATGAAACACAAGGATCTTGGGCTGAACTGTTTAACTTTTGAAGTACAAGAAATAAGTTTATTCATTATGATGATTTTTTTCTCTTCCTCTCCAAGGAGAGGGAGTGCAGACTGTTCCATCTTGCTCTTGGTCTTGTTCTTTTACCAGCATGAGACCAATGGTGAATTTATGCTAATCTTTAAGTACCAGTAAGGTGAAATTTGCAATATTTAAGAGCAGAGAGGTCAGTTCAGAACCTACTTAAACCTTAAGCTGTGTGACAGATGAGCCAGTGAAACAACTGTTGGTGATAGTCCTGCCACGTGAAATTTCTGGAAAGGGAGGCGGGCAAAAAGGACACAGATCTGCTCACCCAAAGTGTTGAGTGGATGTGAAAGATGAAAGCCCTAGCAGGAGAAACGTCTTTCTGCTTTTTTGGCTGAGCTTCTAAGAGTGAGCCACAAAGTTGTCATTCAGGCCCTGTCAGCTGTAATATGTAAGCCACATGCAAGGCAGCTCCACACAGCTGAAAGGAGTGCTGCTGGATTGAGGAGTCAGATTTGTAGCCTGCCATCAGGGTGGCCAAACATGCATTGCTGAGGTGTGAATTATGAAAGATAGTTTCCAAATGTCCAACGGGCAATAAACATTAATATAAACTAGACATGGGCCCATGCCAAATAGCCCCAACTTGCAGGGTGTTTGGATTGCAAACATTTGATCAGGATCCAAACTTTGCAGCTGGCCTTATCTCTGCAGTGGCCAAGCCAAACCCTCGGGGTTTGTGGCCACCTGGCAAATTCTGTGATCCAAGGATGCAGTATCTGATTACCTGCTCCTCTGCCACCTTCAGCTAACAGTCCTTTTTATCAGCCCTCCCCTGTGCTTCCTGCCTTGCTCTGGTATTCTTTCTCTGCCTTCATGCTTTGTCTCTTACTCATACTGGAAATTCTCCAAATTAGGGGCACACTTTATATCTGGTGTGAGCAACTCTGGGTAGAATTATCCAATATTGTGGAAAATCATCAGGAAAAGCATGGAGTCTGAGTATGATCTTTGCACCTTCCATGCAAGGCTGACAAAGGGGACTGGACTGCTGTACATGTGAAAGAGAGGTGGGCAAGAAATACATTTAATAAATACCCCCAGTTCGACTCAGAGGACCTTCTCATGTTCTAAAAGACACAGTATGGCTGGTTAGCAGTCTGTGCCTGTGGAACACAACCCAGAACCTCCAACCATCTCTGGGCTCAAACACCAGACTCTGCAACCTTTTGTGTTTTTCCTTTCCACCAGAAATTCCCCTAAGTTTCATATAGGGATTGCCAGTCTTAGCACACAGGTTTTTTTCCCCGGGATGTAATCCATAGCAAATCACCAGACTGGCTGAAACACACACTTGACCTCCTCGTTTCACCTCCAGCAGCAATAACCATGAAAGGAGTTGTGTGATCATCCTGCTCTCTGTGAACTGTCCTTTTCTGTCCAGGCTGTGGTAAGGCACAAAATAAAACACCAGACCTTGCCCTCAACCTTAAAGCCAGACCAGCACTGTGATACTACAGTTTCAGAGTTTTTTCTGTCTTCTGTGGAAGAAATACGCAGGAATGATGTAAATTTCAAAGAATGCTGACTATCACTGAATTCTGAGAGGTTAACTGGCATATTAATTGCCTGTAATTAATAGATGCATATACAGAGAAGAGAAGTGGAGATTTTATAGCCGTGAAATTTGTCCATTAGCTACACTTCACACTTATCAAATCCAATGTTGCTGAAGCAGTAAGACTATTGATCTACCTATGGATTCTACTTGGGTACGTGTGATGTCTATTTAATACCTTCATCTTAAAATGGAATAAGGGGATGCTGACCTTGCACCTGGAGTTTTCTGAATTCTCTCTTTGCAGTTAGCGGCTGAAAAACACACAAAATTTTATGATTATTTCATCCCCTGATATAACTGTCTCTGGTTTTAGCTGAACAGGTTTCCAGAGTCTAAATTTCTGGCAATAGTAATTATATTGTTGACTCATGGTTGTATGAGGAAAAACTTAGTACATTCCACACTGAGAAAATATCTCCAGGGATATTATCTGAATTTCAAGAAAATAAAAGGTTAATAATGTTGCCTGAAAGAGTCAAGTGTGACCTTCAATTTCCAACTTTTTGAGAAATAGCTCTGTTCACTGATATTTAAACCCAGTGCTGTGGCAAGTCTTCAAGGCTTTGTATCTGATCAGTGTAGATATTTTCCCTCTGGTTTTTTTCTGTTCTCATTGATATGGGAACATACCAGACCAGGTTTTCTATACAGATCTGCTGGATCAGAAGCATGCCTTCCTTTAGAATTCATTTCTTTTTAAAAACAATCTGGATCTAAGACATCCCTGGGTGTCTAGACTCCCAGGGATAGTCTTGAAAGTAGACCCAGCTCTGCTGTGTCAAAGCCCTGCAAGGATCGAGGGCCTGCCAAAATCATCAAAACACAGTTCCTTAAAGTGTAGGTGTAGGTATGAAAATTGCTCCGTTAATACCACCCAGTTTTATGTCTCCACTCATGTGGGAGTGCAGAATATGTCTGACAATGTCTTCAGCTGTTCAGGAATGAGCACTAACTCGCTTGTGTTTTCTGCTTGGTTATGGGATTGGAGTGGGTGGGAAGGGTTCTGTTTCTTTTTCAGCTCACATCTCACAAATCTGCCAATATGTTGTCATCATCTTCTCCTCCGAGACTGCTGCAGGAACCCCAGTTTCATTGCCTGTTCTCATTGCTGACTGTTCTTTGCGGGGTTGGGGGCTTTATTGTGTGTGGTGGGTTTTTTCTTTGGTTGTGGTTTTGTTTGGTTTTTGTTTGTTTGTTTTGTTTTGATTTTTAAATAATTTCCTTTTTGTTTTGTGCAAGATCCAGAGGTGATGGGCTTCCCAAGGGCTGTCCTGACACAAATGTCCTTGATGGACTCACTGAGACTATGGACAATCCAGCATTTGTATGGGGGGAAGCAAGAAGGCAAATTACACTGCAAATCTACGACAATGCAGCTTCATCCAGAGACAGCTCCAGGCTTTGCAGAATCACCTACTGAGACCCCAGGAAAGGTTGGAAGGTCAAACTGTGAGCTGTTTCACTTTCATCTACTTGTGAAGGCCACAAAATTCTTTGTAGACATTTTAACAAATAATGCTTCAGAAATATATTTTCCCCTAACATCCTACTCCTTCTTTTCTTCACAAGTATAAAAGCCAACAACAACTCAGCACGCATGTTTTAAGTTAACTAAAAGGAGATCGTAAGAATGCATGTTTCACCCTTCCAGAGGGGTCATTATGAAAAAGTGAGGTTAAAAATAATCTTAATGTGGTCAGACAAAAAATGAACTGTTAGTTTTTCTGCATTTTTTAAGGCATCCTGAAATGTCCGTGTGTGAGCCCTTCTGCCATCCTCCTTCCTTTCCCTTTTACCCCATACCCAGCCTCTGCATTGCAGAAAAAGAAATATTTTGGTACCTCTGGCTGTAACTGAAGGAGGGCTCCCTCAATGCTCTATCAGCTCCATTTTAGGATGAAGTCAAGATGCATATTTTTCCCTCCTCCTTTTTCCCTTTTACCTCTACGTCACTGTGAAAATCAGGCACCCAGATGTAATGGTTGCAGGGATCTTAAAGGATCCACCTCTCTGCTGCTCTAGTTTCCACCTTTAGTGAATCCCAGAGAACTTGCAGGAAATTTGAATTTCTTTGCTAGTGCTCTACCTTTGAAAATCAAATATTACTGAATATTTAAGGCTTTTTTTTTTTTTCTATCAAATTGTTAACAGTTTCAGGACTATTTTGTAAAAAAAATGCAGGAGAATACATCCTGAAATGCATCCTTGTAATTGTGTCCATCTTTCCTTGCTACCCCTGGTGTCCTGCATGGACTGTGGAGTTCATGACATGGTGCTGCCACAGGGAGCTTCCTGATGAGGAGCCTTCCTCTAGGAGAACACTCAACATCACCTTAAATGCAAGTTTCCTTCAGGTGTCTCTGACAGGCATCAAGACCTACAATTCTGCCCATTTAGGCACTTCTACAAGCATTTTACAAGCCTGGATATCTCTCAACATATTAATTTCGAGTATCTGGAGAATTCGAAATGAAGGATTACCCACCCTGAAATTTCAACTTATTATACAAATCAGTTTAACAGCAGAGTTGTACTGGACATGACTAAAAGATGAAGATAAGAAACAGCACCTTATAACAATTAATAATACGAAAATAATTCTCTTTATGAAATCTAGTCATCCTCATTAAGTGAAAAGTAAAGTTCAATGTGGTTACTGTCTTGGCTGCTTGCAATTTTTTTTTTTTTTATGCTGTAGATGGAATTTTTTTTTAATGTGCTAGATGGACTTTGAAACGACTAACAGGATTTGCATTGGCTTCAAAGTATAATACAGCAGCTCATGTGAGAGGGGCAAGGTTCCCTCTATTTTAGTATTTACTTTATCTATTCTGGGATAGACTGCATATCAGCTGTGAGAGAGGAGCATGGCACCTACAGACTGAGGCACATCCCTCCCTTTTTAACTCTTCGATCAGTAGTGAGAAGTCTGTACCTGCAGAAGGACGAGCTGCTGAGCCTAGAGCTTCTGAGACAGATGCAGGGGAAAATTGATCCTTTTTCCCATTTGTTCAGCTGCAGTTCAAAACCACAAGCACAAATTGCATTTGCAAAACAAAATAAGCTATCCCTTGAAAATTTGACTTTGTGCTTTCCAGGGGTTGCACTACTGTGGCTATTTTGTTTTTGACCACTGCCTCATCACATTCAGGCCAGATCTAACAGAGAAGCATGGTCAGAAGAGAAAAAGAATAATGAATTCTAAAACCAATTCATTACCGTGCCGTCCATTAGCAATATCTTTGCATTTCCTAGGTGTTTAGTGATCAGGGAGCCTGTTGAGCCCAGCTATTGTGTGGCTAATCCCCAAAAGGGAAAAGTGGAAAACTTCACCTTTGCCAGTGAAAATTCTGCAGACGATGCTGCCACAATCATTTCTGAGTCCTACCATCGATGAAAAGGACAGGGAGGAAATGAGATCTGTAACAGCAGTGCTTGGCTCCAGCAACTGTGGAAACTTGCCATGTGTTCTGTGCGTGGTTTTTATAGGTCTGATCATGACATATGATAGACGCCAGAAAATAGGCTCTTATCATCATTCCACAGACAGTCTCTCTTTTAGTATGTGCCCTGGGCGTGATCCTGACAGTTTCACTGGCACCGATACAGAAGAAAGTATTTGCTCTTCTCTGTAACCTATTTACAGGGATTTCTTCTGAACTCACAGAATTTCCCCTGGAGTAGGACAACCCCATGCTGCTCTCAGTTAACATTATGAATAACATTTTCCAATAAAAAACGTGTCTGTGTTCAGCCTGAAAGATTTCTGTCAAAAAACATCTGCCAACTGCAGACCAGAATTTAGTTTGGAATTTTGAATTTTGGGGCAGCCTGATACTAAACTGGTGATCTTAGGAGCCCAAGGTCATCAGCTCAGCATGAGCTAGCTCTTTCCTGCTTGGCACAGGGAGCAGAAAAGCCCAGGAAGCCTTGGCTAGAAAGTAGGCCACAAACCTTGGAGTTTCAGGCAGCTGTTCAACAGAACTGACTTTCCTTACATCAACGAAAATGAGGGAAATGGCTTTTTATTTTTGAGTTAATGTAGGCTCTGGGGAAGATATTTAATCTGGAAAGTATCATATGTCTTAGACTTGGAAAAAAAGAATTCTCAGAATTTCTACTTCACAGGAAATTGTGAAATCTTTTAGGTTCTGGTTCAATTTTGATTAAAGTGAAATTTGGGAAAGACTATTTTTCACACACACCTAAAAAGCTACTTTATAACCAGTTCTATTTCTGCTCCAAGCTAGGGATAATTAGGCAAAAAGGTAGCCAAATAAAAATAATAGCCCTGCTACTAATCTCGCAACAGTGAAACTTGAGCAAAATTCACAGCACCACTGATGTTATTGTAACTAGGATTTGAAAGCAGAAGAGGAAATAAAGTCACTGCCTTGTCAAAGAGATGTAAGACTTATATGAGCTGTATATTTGCCCTCTGGACAGTAGGAAAGCAGTGGAAAGAAGAATGGAAAAAATAGGAGCACTTGAAAAAAATATAATGGAAAAGTAAGGCGAATAGGTAGAACTACAGTAGTTTTGGTCAATTTAAACTTCTGTTTTCCCTATCCAGTCTTGAAATAGCAGGGTAAATTTTGCATAAGTGTTTAGGAACCTATTGCAGGAATCTCCACTGAAGATGGGGAAGGGCTTCTTGCACGTTAGAAATTGCAGCACCTGGTCCAGGGGTTCCTCTCTGAGCAGTCTTAGATAATCAAAATCTCTTCTTCTCCTTGTGCAAGGAAACAGGCTTATCTAGCCAAGAAAAAGGAAACACGTTACCCACTCCCAGTGGACTGGCAGACCCTAAATACATGTACCCCTTTGGGCTCACAGACAGCAGTTAGGCAAAATCTATTTGGCTGCACAAAGTGGTCAATAATATCATTGCAAGCCAAAGGAAAACAAAGAATTTGTCTTGACTTAAGGTTTTTGTTCTAAATAGAACGAACCTGATCATTAGGAGCTTTTAAAGATATGGAAATGGAACCCAGAGGGAGGGATGAAGACACAATACTCCATGCAGAGCTAATTAAAAGAATAAATTCACAGGAATATGGGACCTTGAGCCTTTTTTTTGTGGTCTCTGTTTTCATGAAAGGGTGGTTTTCTTTTTTCCACTTTGTGGAACATGGACCAGCAGATCAGTTGCACAAGATGTTTGCTGCTCCCATTTTTCCATTTCCTTTGGCTTGCAAAAAATTCCTCTGAAAACCAGATTTGCAGAGCACTGAATCAGGCTCGGTGTGGCCTGGCTGGTCAATGGGCTGCAGCAGCTGGCCCATGGTCATGAACCGCCTCCCCTTGAAACTGGTGTCTTGAATTGCTGAATAAATTCATCACTTTCTAAAGATAGAGGTGACAGAGCGACAGCCCTCGGGCTGGGCAGATGAATTGCTCTGTTATATAAGAAACTTGGCCTTCTGGGCAATGTCAAAATTTGCCTGCAAAATGTTTGGCCGAAGATCAACACTAAACTGGAGCTGTGATAGCTTCACTTTGTCTGACCTCCCCATGTCTTTCCCTACTATGTGGCAGTCTAATCTGGTCAAGAGCCATGTTTAATTGCATTTTTGATTTTATAATTATTTTACATTTTACCTTTAGTGTCCCTGTGAGAAGGAGGCTGAGATTTCTCACTCCTTTTTTAAAAACAAAGAAGAAGGAGAAAGGTACCAAAATGTGTAGCCTGAAATTATATTAAATCAGAATCCTTGTGTGAATATTGGTCTCTCCTGGTGTAGAAGACAAAGAAACGTATTTTGCCTCCCTCACTCAGATCTGCATCTGGTGGTATGAGCATTAGCTGTGGCTGCACACTTTCCATGGGGGAGCCAGGCCCACCAGGCCTTGGAGTTGCAAGTACAAAGAGCTGAACTTCAACCAAAGGGGGAGATTTTTATAAAGAGACCAACATGGACCATGCTGCTGAGACTTCTCTACTGCTTCATGCTTGTACATGAGACTCTCAGAACAATAATCCTTTTAGGACTTAGTCCAAAGTCTTCATCAGTTTGAAAAATCATGATTTTCTCTGAACACTTTGTGCATCACATTACTACGGAAGACAAATTCTTCTACAGAAGAGAAGAATTAATGAAATGGCTAAGAAAATGATTCTTTTTTATTTCCCTTTGTAAATCTGGTGGCATTTTGCAAGTAGACCCATCTTTTGCTTGCAGATTTTTTTAGTTCTCATCTCAGATATATCTGTTTTGACATATGACCAGAGAAAAACATTTTTTAAACCAAAATCTTTTTGGTTTTTGTCCCTCAAGATGGCCTGGGGGGTCTTATGACATAATGTATTGTTATTTAAAACTTACTTTTTGGACATGTGTTAGAGCAGTGATTCTGTATCTTTATAACATAGAATGAAAAAATATTTATTAATAAAAACCCTCTTATGCTTCATTCCAGGATCATGAAAATTATCTTCCTCCATTATGCTCTTGATAATGAAAAATGGGCACATTTATTTTCAAACTGCAACATATAACTACGGAGAAATCCAACTGCCTCAAGCGTAGAAGGCACAAAGCTCTTCAAAATCATAAAGGAAAATCCACCTTCAAACAAAATCCCAGCGCAATGACCTTGGTCTGACTCCAGCTTTCATTCTGAATACATTGGGAAACAAATCCTGGTCTAACAAAGAATGAACTTGTTACCTTGCAAATGGTCAGCAGAAGGCTTTTCCCTCACTGCTGTCTTACCAAAGCTTCAAGCATGCAAGCAGGGCAGCCTTTGTGAATCAGTCCTGTGCCTGACTTACAGAGATGAATGCTATCCTGAAAGAGGGGAGAGAAAAAAAGAGGTCGTTCAGGCTGAGGCTTGGTAGACCTAAATAGTGGTTTTAAATTTTCAGAAGTCAGAGTGCAGCTGATTAAATCTGCAGCTGTCTAGGTGAAAGCAAGTGATTTGTGGATCTCAGAAGGTTTGGGACTGGATTCACCCATATGGTTTGAGTCACTCTGACAATAGAAAACAGCTGTAAAACTGTTTCCCTGGCCAGAAAAAGTTGGGTTTATGGTTGCTTTGTGTCTCCAAGCGTCTGATGAATACAGTTCTTTGTCTCAAAAAGCATCTGAAAACCCAGATGCTTATCTGCATTTCTCAGCTAAATAAATTGTGATAGTAATTTTGTGGTGATAGCCCTTTGTGAGCTTTTTCAATAATTTTTGATATTGAGTAATTGGTCAGAGAATATTTGAATACAAATTCTATCTGTGCCAAGAGGAGGTATTATCTCTTATGGACTCCATCTATTAAAAGGAAGGCTCTGCTCTGGGAAACTTAACCTAGGTATAAAATTGCAGAAGGACAATTAACAATCAACAATCAGTCTAGACAGACAGAACAAGTCAAACAGGGAGGGGATAAAGCTTAAAAAGGAAGAGTGACTGAGCACTCGCACTCAGCTCATTTTCATGCCTTAGTTCTGCAGGGGGTTGTTTGTATTTTATCTGTTTCTTTGATGGACTCAGTAGAAGGACTGGGGTTTATAGATTTTATGACACAAGTATTTTGAGAAGAGACCTTAAAGAATAAGGGGTAGAGGCAGACTGGATTAGGTTGGGAAGGAAGTTTCAGACGGGGGCTCTGTTGAAGAAGGCACCAGAGAAAGAGCTGGTGAAACAGACGTGTGCAGCTGGAGCCAAGTAAATGAGGCAAAGGTGAAAGGATGGGAGAAGAGCTCATTCAGGAGACTTTCCATACTTCTACTCCCGCTTCAAGCCTGAAATCCATGGAAATAAAGCATGGAGGTGCTGATGCAGGAAGGATTGCAGGGGCAAAAACTAACTCAAAATCCTCAACCTTCAAAAAAGACATATTTACTGTTCTGAATTGAGAGCTTAGACTAGAAATTTCTGCTTCTTTGCACTGGGGGTTAACAGCATTTTCAAATTCTTTTAATAGATTCTTTGGTAAGAAGTCTGCTGTGTTTTCATGTTTGCTTGAGACCACTTGCACACTTGTATTCTTTGAATGCAGACTCTGGAGACTGAGACTGAAAGAGATGCTTTATTATTTGCCCCCTTTCTCAGTCCCTCTTTTTCTTCTCCTCACACACGTAGTTATTTCTTTTTTCCCGCCTCTTCCCTATCTCTGAAGGAAATATTTCCAAAAGTGCACTTTTGCAGTCTTGTCTGAATGCTCTTTAGATTAAAGGTCAAAAATACAATTCTTGTCATTGTGTAGATACCAAAGAGAATGATAAAAATGAAACAGTA
Source organism: Dryoscopus gambensis (assembly GCA_013389985.1). Classification (NCBI taxonomy): domain Eukaryota; kingdom Metazoa; phylum Chordata; class Aves; order Passeriformes; family Malaconotidae; genus Dryoscopus; species Dryoscopus gambensis. The sequence goes on along the minus strand of WEIT01014823.1, from coordinate 1,715 downwards.
TCTGTTCTGTGGACTACATTAAAAATAACTGAAAGCAACAGCTTTAGGACTGATTTAAGAAGTCATGCAAATGTGTAAAATCTAACAGCCTTAGGACACAGTTTAACACTTTGAGACATGCTGCATGCTTTTAGAAAGTTCCTTTAAAAGTTGGCAGGAGATAAATCACCTTTTCCAATTATTTTGAAATTATGCAAGCTTGGCATGTGACAACTTTTGATCAGAAGTACTTATTGAATTGCATATTCTCCAAATATCACCTCTCAAGGTCATGCTCACATCTAGATCATACCAGGCTTTCAGTCCACTGTGGTCTGAGGGCTCTCTGCATTTCCCCTGGCAGCAGTGGGAGTTAGACAAGTACAACAAGGCGGGAAACTCTAATTGCTTTGGGACTAGTAAGACTTTGCCTGTTTTCT